>RJWM01001086.1:0-164512 GCA_004363535.1 Dasyprocta punctata | reverse complement strand
GGCCCAGTCTGGTGCAGGCGACGGTCCCACGAGGGTCGCCCGTGGGAGGGCTCGCGAGGGGTGGGGGAGGAGAGGAGAGGGGAGGGAAGGGGAGCCTGCGGGTGGGGAGTGCACAGGCGCTGGACGCCCAGAGTCTCAGGTCCTCGCCCCCGAGTCAGTGAAGCTGCTGGTAGCCAGCACGGAGCTGAGCTCAGAGAAAGGCCGCAGAGGGGATCGGCGACATGCTGGCCCTGCCTGGAGCCAGGCTGTGGACAGAACGACCTCCAGGCCCGCTGACTGTGCAGAGCAGCGCCGCAGCCCGCGGACGGCGCCCTGTGCCCATGGCCCAGCAGGGCACCAGGCCCAGTGACCGCAGCGCCCAGAGGAGGCCCTCAGCTGGGTGGGCAGGGCCGGTGTTGGCCTCGAAGGGCGGGGTCCCCCCCGCCTCCGACCCCTCTGGCCACGTCTGAGCTCCGCGCCCGGCCCCATGGCGCCCCCTGCCGGCTGCTCGCCGCCCCGCTGGCCAGGTGCCCCCCCCCTCCCCCCCGAGCGTCCTGGACACCCGGCGACCCCTCGAGGTCCCAGTCCCACCCGTGGTCCCAGGACCCCAACCGCGGTCCGTCCTAGAAGAAAGCCCCAGCTTCGGAGGCTCCTGGTGTGCGCTGGACAAGCACTGGCCACCGGCTGCACCCTAACCACTTTTATTTTTTTTTGGTCTTTTTGAGACAGGATCTCGCTATGTAGTTCAGCCTGGCCTTGAGCTCACTTTGTAGCCCAGGCTGATCTTGAACTGGCAACAATCCTTCTGCCTCAGCATCCCAAGTGCTGGGATTACAGGCGTGAGCCACCACACCAGGCCATCTCTTCTGTTCTGAGATGAGGGCGTGACAAATTGCCCAGGCCATCCTGGACCTTGGATTCTCCTGCCTGAAAAGCATGCACCACCACATCTGGCTACCTGGTGTCTGTGCACAGATTCAGGTTATGAATCCTTGGTGGGAATCTGAACGGTTGGTGGAATTCTCCACTTCAGAGGAGAACCCCTGAACCTCTGAGGATTGATCCGAGTTGTCAAATAAAATTAGAATTTTAGCTATTGGAGTGGCGCTTGCACCACAGATACTTGGGAGGCTGAGGCAGGAGGATCATAAGTTTGAGGCCAGCCTGCATAATTTAGTGAAACCTTGTCTCATGTTGGGCTGCAACTCAGTAGTAGAGAGTCTGTTGAGCACGGGCAAAGCCTGAGTTCCATCCTCAGTCCCCAGCACCAGTCAGATTTTCAGTTGGTTAAGGTCACAGGACTGTGATGGTCTAGGCTGTTGTGGTCTAGGCTCCACCTCTTTCTCTCCTCCTCTTCCAGCCCCTGAAACCCAGCAGCCACTGTTGAAGGCATCCTGAGCCATGGAGGACGGAGGAGGGGGTGCGACTGAGCGACTCTGTCCCTCCTGTGTCCTGTCCTCATGACTGCTTCCTCCTGGAAAACCCAGTCTCCTCTGTCCGTGCAATCCTGCAGGAGGGACGATCTGGGCGCTCTTGGGGTCCTGTCCTCTGAACTTTGTGCCCCAGCAGGGGCCCCACCTACCCTGTCCTTGTCCTCTGGCCCACAGTCTTTGTGGGCTCCACGGCTCTGCTGCTCCTTGATGCATGGGGTGAGGGGCAGTCCTAACTCCGCGCCCTCCTGCCACTGATCCAGTGGCGCCACTGTTCTCTCCCCTTGCCCCTGTCCGGCCCACAGGGACCCTGACCTCTCTCCTGCTGGAACCCTCCATTCCAGCCACATCTTCCTGAAGGTCTCCCTTCCTCTCCTCTGCCCCTTCTTTTTATTTATTTATTTATTTTTTTTTTTTTGTGGCACCGGGGATTGACTCTGCTCCTTCTTTCGGGGCTGCGGTTAGGGAGGGTCGTCCACTGGACTCCGAGGCTGGCCTGTGACTTTTCCCAGCCCTCCCCAGGCCTGTGGGGCACTCACTGCAGTGACAGGTGAGTGGTGTTGCCGAAGCCCCTCCACTGCACTTGTGCAGGAACGACTGTGGGCAGTCGCTGCTGTCTGCTTCCTCCTCCGCCCTGTTTGTCCTCGAGGCCAGGATGCGCTCTGTCTGCCCCATCCAGTGTGCAGCCGCTGGCCACTGGTGGCCTCCGGAACACCAAGCTGTGATTGACTTTCAATTTTGCTTCATTTTGGGCTGAGGGAGCAGCTCAGGAGTGGGGAGCGCTTGCTGTTCCCCGGTATGTGCAAGGCTTCAGTTTTGATCGGCAGCATTGGAAAAAAAAACCATTTAGAAGAATTAAAGCCCCAGCGACCACTGTGGGTGGTGACTGTGTGGACCCAAGCTGGGCGGGCCCCCCGAGTCTCCTGGCCTGGGGCTCCCTGCCTCACCCCAGCTGTCTGTGGGTGGGTGCGCTTGGCGCCTGGCGAGGTATCCACTGTGGGGGCAGGGCCCGTGACTCAGGCAGAGCCCAGGCCAAGGGAGAGCGGGCTCGATGGTCCTGTCTAGTGCAGGGCTCCAGTTCTAGAATTTTCATTTGTAGTCAAAAGAAACAAGATGCTTTTATTTTACTAATATATTGTATTTCACACTAATTTCCGAGAATATTATTTTTTCAGTGTATAACCAATATAAAACTTTATGGGGTGCCTGATTTTTTATACTAATTCCATAAACCCCATGTGCACATTGTCCTGGCGGAACTCCTCAGTGCTGTGGGGTCAGCACAGGCCAGCGTGGGCATGAAGAGGTCATGTGATCTCATGAGTTGGTCTCCGGGTGGTGGACTAAGGACGGAGAAAGTGGCGGGTGGAAGTGGTCCCCTGAGATGGACTCATCCAGATGGATCGGGTCCGTGGGGTGCTGTCTTTGGCAAGTCTCAGTCTTCCTAGGCCTGCACTAAGTTCAAAACCTGACCAGTTATCTCTGATCACCAAACTTGGGAGGGTAAGTATTTCCACTGCTATTGATCACAGCTTCAGGTTTGCAGAAGGTTCTGATTCTAGGTACTTGGCAGGTGTGGGGAGGTACTGAGCACAAGCACTTTCCACACACACATCACACGGCCCCTGCCCTGGGCTCCTGCTTTAGTGAACTCCTAGAGGCCAGGCTCAAGTTCAGGAGCCTGGCACCTCAGCAGTGGACACTGCCCTAGTGCAGCTCCTGCTCGACTGTGTGCGGGCAGCACTCGTGCTCAGCACGTAAACTCCCAAGTAAGACACGGTGGCTGTGACCATCAGCCACTCTCCTGCTCCTCCCACCTGCAGGGCCCACTCAGTGTGGGTTTGGTTGATGAAAGAATGAATGAATGAACTCATTAAATTTACTGAATGTTTAATGCAATGTATGGTTGTTAAAGACTAACGGATTCAATGGAGTAGCATTTTTTATTTGAACCTGGTTTTCTGGGTCCTCTTAAAAGTACATTTGCCAAGCCGGGTGTGGTGACACACGCCTTTAATCCCAGCACCCAGGAGGCTGAGGTAGGAGGAGCGTTGTGAGTTTGAAGCCAGTTTGGGCTACAGCATGAGCAAGGCCGGCTTGAACTACATAGTGCAACCCTGTCTCAAAAAACTAGGGCCGGGAGTTTGGCTCAGTGGCCTAAGTGCCTGCCTGGGAGGTGAGAAGTTGTAAGTTCGATCCCTAGTACAGCAAAAAAAAAAAAAAGTACATTTGCCAGAAGCAAGGTGTAGAAGCTATTTTATTTATCTATTGCTCAATTTGTAACTTTTGAATGTTTATTTGCACATCAAGGGGGTGTGGGTGGTTTCTCACCTGGACCCATGTATGTCAGGTTGGGTTTGGGGTCTCTGTGTGTTCCATGGACCTCGCTTCCCACCACTGCCTCCAGGATGTGGCCGAGTCTCCCCCTCTTCCCACTTGTTTCTGCTCTGCCCAAGGACAAGTCACTCATCTCTGAGCCCTGGCCCTTCTCCGTAAGCACCAGGGTGTCAGCACCACATCCCCTGAGCTGGGGTGACCTATAAGGTAGTGCAGCGTGGCTCAGGGGTGGCCTACAGTCCTCCATCTAGTGTGCACCAAGGCCAGCACCCCTTCCATGGCAGCAGTGTCCCCTCATCAGGGCTGCTGTGGCACCAGGGAGGTCTTACCTCCATAACTGAGCCCAGGTTAAGGTTTCCGACCCATGGGCTTTGGGGGACTGTCCAGCGGGGCAGCGGGGATACCACCCTGGCCATCACTACAGGGGCCAGAGCAAAGAGGTGAGGTGTTCAGATGTTCTCTTCCCTAGCGGCTGTCAGCTCCACTGACCTATTTTTTTTTTTTTTTTTTTTTTTTTGCGATACCAGGGATTGAACTCACAACTTTGCGCCTTGTCAGACAGGGGCTTAAGTCACTGAGCCAAACTCCCGGTCCTAGCTCCACTCACCTAACGGGACACCCCCACACTGAGGATGAGGATGTGAGGGGCGTTCTCAGTAGTGAGGCATCTCTGTGCCCTCTCCCTTTGGCTGACCGTTGGAGCGCCCCTTTTCTCTCTTCCTGCAGGCTGGTGGAGCTGGTGGAGGCAGGAGACAGACAGACAGGGAGGTGACCGTGGGGGTTCCTGCCTCTGCAGTGATAGAGGTGACTGGTGCCTGGGACAGACTGTTCCAGAGGCGAAGATGCTGACCCAAGGTTCAGGTCTGGGTTTGCCAGCCCCTGCTGTGGAGCCCGGACAGCAGGATGAGGTGAGGCCACCTGGGCCAGTCCTGGTTCTGCATGGCCCAGTTTCCTCCTCCCTGTCCTCACCCCAAAATGAACACTGAGTGTCTTTCCTGGGCCTGATCATCCCAGCTGACCCAGCTCCTGGTAATGCTCCTGGGGCTGGTTCTGACTCAGTGGTCACCTGAATTCTGCCCTTTGAGCTGGGCCCACCCTCCCACATCCCAGGCTGACTGCAGAGTCTGCCTGGGAGCCCACCCACCTCCCCCACTCAGGTCTTCAAGCTAGTGCAGTGCCCCTCAATGTTTCACGAATTCATGGGATTGTCTTTTCAAAAAAAGTCATTGATTTCGAGTTTCTGCTGGTGGTAGAAAGTGTGGTTGATTCTTGAGTTGCGTGAGATTTGCTTTATAGTCTGATATGTGGTCATTTTGGTAAGTGTTCCACATGAGCCTGAAAGCAAAAATGTATTTTAAAATTGTCTGGAGCAGAGAACTCACAACATTTTGTTAGCTGGGTGCAGTGGTGAACACCTGTAATCCCAGCTACTCAGAAGGCTGAGGCAGGAGGACCACAAGGTTAAGGCCAGCTTGGGCAACTTAATGAGATACTATCTCAAAGTAAAATAAAAAAGGGGCTGAGCATGCACCTCAGTAGTGGAGCACTGAGTACAGGCTCAACCCCAGTACTATAAACAACAACAACAACAACAACAACAAACTATATATATATATATATTCCATCAAAACGTGTACATGCTTCAGGAAAAGAATAACTGAATAAATATTATAGATTAAACTTGTGTATTGTATTGTTCAAACTTCTATCTTTTTTTTTTTTTGTACCAGGGATCGAACTCACAACCTTGTTCCTGCTAGGCAGGTGCTTATGCCACTGAGCTAAATCCTGGCCCTATTTTTGACACAGGGTCTCACTGTGCAGTTCAGGCTGGCCTTGAACTCACTTTGTAGCCCAGTCTGGTCTTGAACTCACAACAATCCTCCTGCCTCAGCCTCCTGAGTGCTGGGATTACAGGCATGTGCCACCAGGCCCGGTTTAAATGTTATATATCTTTAGTTGATTTATTTATTTATTTATTTGGTGGTGGTACTAGGGCTTGAACCCAGGGCCTTCACAGTGAGATATAGCCTCAGACTTTTTATTTTTTATTTTGAAACAGGGTCTCACTAAATTGCCCAGGCTGGTGTTAAACTTGTGATTCTTCTGCCTCAGCCTCCCAGAGTTGTAAAATGACAGGTGTGCACTGGCTTCCTTACTGTATTTTTTTTCTTTCTTTCTTTCTTTCTTTCTTTCTTTCTTTCTTTCTTTCTTTCTTTCTTTTTTTTTTTGAGACAGAGTCTCATTGTATAGTTCAGGCGGGCTTCGAACTCACAGTGATCCTCTTGCCTCAGTCTCCTGAGTGCTGGGATGACAGGTGTGCACCACCACACCCTGCTCCTTACTGAATTTTTCACCTGCTTGATTTTATAATTCCAGAAGTAGGTGATTTAAATCTCCTATTGCATTGGTGGATTTGTCCATTTTTCCCACTAGTTCTTTGCTTTTACTGATTTATTTATTTTTGAGATAGGGGCTGGTGTGTCTTCCAGGCTGACCTTGAACTCTGTGATTCTCCTGCCCTGGTCTCCTGAGTGCTGGGATTGCAGGCGTGCGCCACCGTACTCGGCCTTTTCTGTTCTGTGGTATCGGGTGCCAGGCCCAGAAGGACGTTTAGTGTTGCTAAGTCAGTGGGAACCACAGGGGCCCCAAGTGCAGACCCCACCTGCTGAGACCCTGCTTGGGCTGTGGCCAGGACCTCTGTGCTTGGGCCCTCGGGGTGCAGCTCTAGAGGAGGTTGTCTGGGGCCACACCACCAGCACAGCACCGTGACAGCCACATGCTGCCAAGGAGGGGACAGAGCCGCCCTCCTTGGTTAGACAGCAAACAACTTGCTTTTATTTTATATTTTTGAATAGATAATAATTTACAATTCAGCAATCAAAATGATGGCCAGGCGTGGTGGCCTGGGGGTGTCATCTGAGTGTCTTGGAGGCTGGGGCAGGAGGATCCCCACGAGCTGGAGGCCAGCCTGGGCCACGGTGAGTTCAAGGGCTGCCCATGCTATATAGTGAGACCTTGTCTCAAAGAAGTCAGAAAACCAAAAAAAAAAAAAAAAAAAAAAAAAACAACAACAAAACCAAACCCAAAGACAAACGAGAACCCCAGAAAATCAAAGCGACAGAGAGAGGAAGCATCAGACTTAACCCCCACCCTTTGGCCTGCACTGTCCCTGCTTTCCCCACGCAAGTCCAAACAGACACAGCCTATATTCTCCCTCCTTACTTTGGTATTTCCTTTTTCCCGCAGGGGACTGAACTCAGGGCCTTTACATGCTTTTTAAATTTTGAGACAGGGTCTCACTGAATCACCCAGGTGAGGCTCCAATTTGGGGTCCCTATCTCTTGGGTGTACACTGTGGGCCACCACGGAGGCGTGGCCGTCACTTCCCTCTGCATGGAAGGCAATGTGGTTCGTGTGCTTCTCTGCATCACATTCTGCCTCAGTGTCCATCCTGTACTTCTGTCCCTCTCTCCTGGGATCCTCTTTTATTTTTTTTTGCAGCACCGAGGATTGAACTCACAGCCTCACGCCTGTCAGGCAGGCACATAAGCCGCTGAGCCAGACTCCCCGCCCTGGTTTTTTGAGGCAGGGTCGCACTGTGTAGCTCAGGCCGGCCTTGCGCTCACGTTGTAGCCCAAGCCGGCCTCGAACTCACAACGCTCCGCCTACCTCAGCCTCCCAAGTGCTGGGATTAAAGGCGTGCGCCACCACGCCCGGCTATCCCAGTCCTTTTTATCCCAAACAATTTTCATTTTTTTTTTTTTTTTGGTACCGGGGATCAAAATCACAGCCTCTTGTTTGCCAGGCAAACACTTGTGCTGCTGAGCTAAATCCTTGGCCCCAAACAATTTTAATTTTGAGACAGGATCTCTAAATTACCCATGTTGGGATTAAATTTGCAACGTTCCTGCCTCAGCCTCCTAGAGTGCTGGGATTATGAGTGTGTGCCACCACCCCCAGCTACTAGCAGCATATTGAGTACTCAGTAGCTATGCGTGGCCAGTAGCTACCACATGGCACAGCAAGGCAGAGCATATTTTCACCACTGCAGAACTGGGACGCTTGGTTGATTTTCTGCCTCTGGCTATTTTAAGGAGAGCCTGCCTCTGACTCAGGAGGTGGAGGTAGGAAAGTAGCCCTGGGAACTCTGGGCCTTCCTCAGCTCCTGCTGCGGAGGGTCGGCAGGGGTAGGGGCTGCAGGGCTTCGTACAGCCCCCTGGGCCTGCATAGTACTGGTCCTTGCCTCCCCCAGGTCTGCTACTGTTCGCAGTGCAGGCCTCTCCCTGGCATTCAGTTAGCAAACACTTTTCATTCTCCCTTGGTCCGGGGGTTTGATTCCGGGCCTTAGCACTGAGCCACATCTGAGGCTTTTAAAAATTGCTTATTTTGAGACAGTGTCACTAAATTGCCCAGGTTGGGCTTGAACCTGTGACCCTACTGAACCTCCTAGAGCGCAGGATTACAGGTGGCACCTCCGCGTCCAGTGCAACAAGCCCTTCCTGAGACTGAGCTGGCCCCACTCAGAGAGCTCCACAGTCACAGGAGGGTCGGACCCCATCACCAGGGCCGCAGAGGCTCACCTGGACCCCGAGGCCTGCCACCCTCCGTCCCCAAGCATGTGGGGGAGGGGGCACTGACAGGGACCTCGTCTACTGCTGGGGTTGTACACTGTGGATTTTTAGAGGGCAATTCTGTGAGTATTGAAATTTAGAGTCATATAACCTTCCACCTAGCAGTTTCATGTTTATAAATTTAACTTTCAGATGCACAAAAGTGTGGACAAACAGGTCTACCAAGATACTTCTTGTAGGGAGCGTAGTTTTTTTTTTTTTTAATTAATTAATTAATTTTATTTTAAACAAAAGAAAAGTAAGAAACCAAAACAAAACAATTTAACAACTAGCCAATAGAAGAGTAACAATAATCAGCACACTGCATATTGTTATATTCACAGCAATTGTTTAGGATAAAAGATATAGAAATGAAACATTGTCCAGAAAATTATTAGCACAAAACTTTTGTCTCAATGAATCAAGAGAAATCAGCTATATGACTATCTTTTTTGTTATAATTGCTCTATTGTTGTCAAATAAACATTTCACATTAAAAATGAAATCTGAAGATGACCCTATGAAAACTACTTTTCACTCAAAATTCTTTTTCTTTAACTGTCTTAACTAATTTTTTATATACATAGATTTTCTTTCAGTTCATCACACAAGTGCAACAATGCATTGGTTACAAATGTGTGGCTTATTTAGTTCACTGAGAAGTATATTTTCAATACTCATCCATTTAAGAGTGAAAAGGTCTAGTTTATCATTCTTTATAGCTGAGTAGTATTCCATTATATAGAAATACCACATCTTTTTTGTCCATTTCTCAGTCGAGGGGCATTTAGGTTGTTGCCAAGATCTGGCTATTATGAACCGGGCAGCTGTTAACATAGGTGCACATATATTGCTGTGGTAGGATGTTTTTAATTCCTTTGGGAAGATACCCAGAAGGGGAATACCTGGGTCAAATGGGACCTCCAATCGTAGCTTTTTGAGGAATCTCCACACTGACTTTCACAGTGGTTGCACCAACCTGCATTCCCACCAACAGTGGAGAAGGATTCCATTTTGTCCACACCCGCTGCAGCATTTGTTATTGGTTGACTGCTTAATACTAGCCATTCTTTCTGGGATGAGGTGGACTCTCATGAGGTGTTACTTTCATTTGCATCTCTTGAATGGCTAGTGCTGTTGAACATTTTTTCAAGTATTTATTTGCTGCTAGTACTTCATCTGAGAAGTGTGTGTTCATCTCAGATGCCCATTTTTGGATTGGGTCTTTAAATCTTGGAGGACTGATTTTTTAAAGTTCTTTATATGTTTTCTATATTAATCCTTTATCTGAGGGACAGCTGGCAAACATTTTCTCCCAGATTGTGGGTAGTCTCTTCACATTGTTGGTGGTTTCTCTTGCTGTGCAAAAGCTTTTCGTAGGATGAGATCCCATTTGTTGATTCTTTGCAATAATTCCTGTGCAGTCTGGCTTTTATTCATAAAGTCTTTGCCTACAGTAATGTCTTCAAGAGTTTCACCTACTCTATCTTCCAGCAGATTTAATGTTTCTGTTTTTATGTTGATATCTTTAATCCATTTAGATTTTAACTTAGTACATGGTGAAAGATATGGGTGCAGTCTTAATCTTGGGCATGTGGAAAGCCAGTTTTCCCAACACCATTTATTAAAAAGGCTATCTTTCTTCCAGTGAATGTATTTGGCACCTTTGTCAAAGATAAGGCAGCTTAGCCGGGCGTGGTGGCGCACGCCTTTAACCCCAGCACTCGGGAGGCTGAGGTAGGTGGAACGTTGTGAGTGAGGCCGACTTGGGCTACAATGTGAGCACAAGGCTGACTCGAGCTACATAGTGCGACCCTGCCTCAAAAAAAAATAGGGCTGGGAGTTTGGCTCAGTGGCTTAAGTGCCTGTCTGGCAGGCGTGAGGTTGTGAGTTTGATCCCTGGTGCTGGAAAAAAAAAAAAAAAGATAAGGTAGCATAGTGTGTCTGGAGTTGTTTCTGGATCTTCTAGTCTATTCCATTGATCCTTAGGTCTGTTTTTTTGCCAATACCACACTGTTTTTATCACAGCAGCTTTACAGTATAATTTCAGGTCAGGAATTGTGATGCCCCCTGTCTTGTCTTTGTTGCCCAGGATTGCCTTTGCTATTGTAGGCCTCTCCTTGTTTTAGATGAATTTTAAGACTGTTTTCTCTAATTCTGTAAGATATGTTATTGATATTTTGATTGGGATTGCACTGAATCCGTACCACAGTTTTGGAAGAATGGCCATTTTGACTATATTGCTTCTTCCTACCCAAGAGCATGGGATATCTCTCCATCTTCTAATATCCTCTTCAATCTCCTTTTTCAGAGTACTATAGTTTTCAGTATAGAGGTCTTTTACATCTTTCATTAGATTGATTCCTAAATATTTCTTTTTTCTTTTCTTTTTTTTTTTTTTTTTGGCGGTACTGGGGATTGAACTCACAGCCTCGTGCCTGCCAGACAGGTGCTTACGCCACTGAGCCAAACTCCCAGCCCTAGTTTTTTGAGGCAGAGTCGCACTATGTAGCTCAGGCCAGCCTTGCACTCCCATTGTAGCCCAAGCGGGTCTCGAACTCACAACACTCCTCCTATCTCAGTCTCCCGAGTGCTGGGATTAAAGGCGTGTGCCACCACGCCTGGCTAAATATTTCATTTTTTGGGATGCTATTGTAAAAGGTATTGTTTCCCTAATTTCTCTCTCAGTGAGATTGTTATTCGTGTACAAAAATGCTATTGATTTTTGAGTATTGACTTTGCATCCAGCTACATTGCTAAATCTGCTTATTAAATCTAGAAGTCTCTTGGTGGAATTTTTGGGATCTTCTAGGTAGAGAATCATGTCATCTGCAAATAATGCTAGTTTAACTTCTTCCTTTCCTATCTCTATTCCTTTTATTTCTTTCTCTTGTCTGATTGCTCTGGCTAAAGTTTCTAGAACTATGTTGAATAAGAGTGGAGAGAGTGGACATCTTTGTCTTGTTCCTGATTTTAGAGTGAAAGCTTTCAGTTTTCGTCCATTTAGTATGATGTTGGCTATTGGTTTGTCACAGATAGCTTTTATCAGATTGAGATAAAGACCATTTATTCCTATTTTCTGTAGAGTTTTTATCATGAATGGGTGCTGGACCTTGTCAAAAGCTTTTTCTGCATCTATTGAGATAATCATATGACTCCTTGTCTCTGTTAATATGATGTATTACATTTATGGATTTATGTATGTTGAACCATCCCTGCATCCCTGGGATGAATCCCACTTGATCATGGTGTACAATCTTTTTGATGATTTGCTACAGTCTATTTGCCAGTATCTTATTAAGAATTTTTGCATCAATGTTCATTAGGGAGATTGGTCTGTAACTCTGTTTCGTAGTTGAATCCTTCTCTGGTTTTGGAATCAGAGTAATGCTTGCTTCCAAAAATGAATTTGGGGGTATTGCTTCCCTTTCAATTTTATTAAAGAGTTTGAGAAGTAGTGGTGTTAGGGAAGTAGTGGTGTTAGGTCTTCACTAAATTTCTTGTAGAATTCAGCAGTGAATCCATCAGGGCCTGGGCTTTTCTTTCTTTGTAGGTTTTTTTTTTTTTTTTTTTTTTTTGCGACACCAGGGATTGAACTCACAACCTCACGCCTGCCAGACAGGCGCTTAAGCCACTGAACCAAACTCCCAGCCCTAGTTTTTTGAGACAGGGTCGCACTATGTAGCTCAGGTTGGCCTTGTGCTCGTGTTGTAGCCCAGGCTGGCCTCGAACTCACAATGCTCCACCTACCTCAGCCTCCCAAGTGCTGGGATTAAACTTTGTAGGTTTTTAATTGCATCTTTAATTTCATTTATTGGTATTGGGTTGTTTAGGATTTTTATATCATCTTGATTCAACTTTGGTAATTCATATGTATCTAGGAATCTGTCCATTTCTTCTATATTTTCCATCTTATTAGAATACAAGTTTTCAAAGTAGGTATAGATAATTTTCCGGATTTCTACAAGGTCTGTTGTGATTTCACCCTTTTCATTCCTAATTGCATGGATTTGAGTCCTTTCTTTCCTTTTTTTAATAAGGTTGGCCAAGGGTTTATCAATTTTTTTTTTTTTTTTTGCAGCACTGGGGATTGAACTCACAACCTTGCACCTGCCAGGGCAGGCGCTGAAGCCACTGAGTCAAACTCCTGGCCCTAGTTTTTTGAGGCAGGGTCACACTATGTAGCTCAGGGCAGCCTTGCGCTTGCATTGTAGCCCAGGGTTTATCAATTTTATTTAATCTTTTAAAGAACCAACTCTTCAATTCATTGATTCTTTGTATTGTTTTTTAGTCTCCAGTGTGTTAATTTCTGCTCTGATCCTTATAATTTCCTCCCTTGCACGAGCTTTTGGTTTAGTCTGTTCTTCTCTTTCTAGAAGTTTGAGGTTCACCATTAAGTTGTTTATATGAGCTTGCTCTGTTTTCCTGATATGGGTATTTACTGCTATAAATTTCCCTCTTAAGACTGCTTTCATTGTGTCCCACAAGTTCCAGTATGTTGTATTGTCATTGTCATTCAGCTGTAAAAACTGTCTAATTTCTTTAATTTCATCTGTGACCCATTGATTATTCACAAATGTGCTATTTAATTTCTATGTGTTGATGAAGTTCTTGTGGTTTCCTTTAGCATGGATTTCCAATTTCATTGCACTGTGGTCTGATAGTATGCATGGGATAATTTCAATTCCTTTACATTTACTTAAGCATGTTTTATGAACCAGTATATGGTCTATTTTGGAAAATGTCCCATGTGCAGCTGAAAAGAATGTATATTCTGATGTTGTAGGATGGAAGACTCTATAGACATCTACTAAGTCCATTTACTCAAAAGTTTGATTTAATTCTAATATTTCATTATTGATTTTTTGTCTAGTTGATCTGTCTTTTACTGACAGCGGGGTATTGATGTCTCCCAATAGAATTGTATTAAGGCTTATTTGATTTTTCATGTCCATTAATAATTGCTTTATGTAACTGGGTGCACTAATATTTGTTGCATATATATTTATGATTGTTATCTCTTCCCCTTGGATTGTTCCCTTTACCAAGATATAGTGACCTTCTTTGTCTCTCTTAATCAGTCTTGGCTTAAAATTAACTTTATCTGCAAATAGAATAGCTACCCTTGCTTTTTTCTGAACTCCTGTTGCATGGAGTATTGTTTTCCACTCTTTGACTTTCAGTCTATGCGTATCTTTTTGAATTAAATGTGTTTCTTGTATGCAGTATATTGTTGGATCTTGCTTCTTGATTCATTCTGCCAGTCTATGTCTTTTGACTGGTGAATTGAGACCATTAACATTGATGGTTAAAACTGATATGTATTGACTTATCCTTATCATGCTGTTTTCTTATTACTGGCTCCCCCCTTTTTTCCTTTTTCCATTCCCTCTAATTGTTTGCCTTTCCTGGTGGATTCCTTCTATTGGGGTTCATGGAGCTGTAGTCATTATCATTCCTTTCTAAAATGTCCTTCAGAACATTTTGGAGTGCTGGTTTAGTGGTCGTTAATTTCCTCAAATGTTCCTTATCATGGAAGTATTTTGCTTCTTCTTCTATTTTGAATGATAGTTTTGCAGGATACATCAATCTGGGTTGAAAGATGTTTTCTTTTAGAACTTGGAGTACTTCATTCCAACCTCTCCTTGACTTGAGAGTTTGTGCTGAGAAGTCTGCTGTGACTCTGATGGGCTTTCCTGTATAGGTGATTTGTTTCTTTTCCCTAACAGCTTTTAAAATTTTATTCTTGTGTTGAATTTCTGGAATCTTGACTATGATATGCCTGAAATAGATTTTTTTTAATCATTGCTAATTGGAGTTCTATATGCCTCACTTACTTGTATGTCAAATTCTTTTTCTCTACCAGGAAAGTTTTCTGACATGATGTCTGTAAGGATATTTTTAATGTCATTTGTAGTATCTCCTGCTTGTTCACTGACTCCAATTAATCTTAAGTTATTTTTCTTTGTCTCATCAAACAGCTGCTGGATGGATTTCTCATGTTCCCTTTCTAGTTTTGAGAAATCTTTCTTTTCCTGGTCACTAACTGCAAGCCTGTCTTTAATATCTGAGATCCTGTCCTCACACTGGCCTAATCTGCTTCGAATACTTTCAATGGAGTTTTTATTCTCCTGAATATCTGCTTGAATCTGCTTTATGGAAGGGAGCATAGTTTGTAGTAACAAAGGCTAAACACCCACCAGGAGAGGAACAGAGAAGTGAACTGTGCCTTGGCGACAGGGAAGAAAGTGAGAGCAGCAAGGTGCCGTCACACATGCACAGCTGGTTTGTACCCAGAACATCTGCAGACAGATGACACTGCTGCCTTTATTCATTTACTTTTTTGCTGGTGCTGGGGGTTGAACCCAGGTAGTACATCTTCAGCTCTTTTATTTTGAGAAGGAATCTTGCTAAATTGCCTATGCTGTACCCTTCTGCTTCAGCCTCCTGAGTAGCTGAGATCATAAGAATGTACCACCAGGACCAGCACCGCTCCCTTCTCCCTGCCTCCTTCTTTCTTTCTGGGATTGAACAAGACCCTCCTACTGAGCTGCATCTCCAGTCCTTTTTAAGAATATGTTTTTATATTGAGACAAGTTTTCCCTAAATTGCCCAGGCAGGACTCAGAATCCTCCTGCCTCAGCCTCCCAGAGTACTGGGATTACAGGCATGTGCCATGCCGGGCACCTTTTCACTTTTTATAGACATCTACCGAGTAATGGTGAGGGGGAGCAAATGAGGGAGATTCCTGGGGAAACCTGCTTAGCGCACAGTCCTTTCATCCGAGGCGACAAGGTGACAACGATCAGAATGCCTCCCTGATGCCAGTCATGCTCACTGGAAGCCAGGCCCTGTCTTGGCTGTCATACCTCCTATTTCCAGGAGAGGGCAGCATAGGCTCGAACACTGGTCCAAGCTGGGCCCCAGCAGCCTCCTAGGGTCCCCCTGAGGACCGCGCACGGAGGCCGGTCCTGCAGACCGACCTGATTTAACAGGCAATGGCGCACCGCGTCCTTTCTGCTAACTCTGGCCTGCCCGGCGCTGGGCGTGCTGGCGCGGCCTCCTCGCCGGTTTTGGTGTCGGCCCAGCCCGATGACCCCTGAGCTGGATACAGCGGGCAGTGCCCTCACTGGGTCCCGGCGGCTCCGACATTCTGCGCCAGGGTGCACGGACACCGTCCCCGTCCTCGGAGACGCGCTCTGGGCTGGAGGAGGCGGGGACGCTGGCCCTGGCCGCCCCTCAGAGCAGCGGAGCCCGGGGCGCGCTCCTCGGCGGAGCCGGCTCCGCACAGCACCACGGCCGGCGCTAGAGCGCGCTACTGTTGGACTGAAAAAGACGCAGCCGCTGGGGACTCAGCGACTCAAGTCCTAAAATAAAATAGCGAAAGGAGGGCCTGGCTAGTCTCAAGGGCAGGGTGTCCCCTTCGGGCAGGCCAAGGAAAGTCCTGCCTCGACCCCTACCCCGGTCCCCGCAGGGCAGCAAACAGGGACGCATGTTATCACCTGGGTTGCAGTGGCCTGGGCGCCCAGGCGCCTGCACGAACTGTCCTGAATTCCCAGCTCTGGCTTAGGTGCGAGCGGGAGGTCCTGAATTGGGTCCTCCCGGCCGACCGTGGGCAGGGAGGAGGCCGGGGGCTCACGGTTTCCAGCGCCCTATGGTTTAGACAGGGGTCACTCGGGGCCCCACAGGTGAAATGCGGAGGAGAGGAGCAGCAGAGTCTCAAACCCAGGGCACAGGCGGAGCCCTGCTGTCCCCTGGATGGGGCAGCGGGGACGAGGACGGCGACCTCGACAGCGGACCCCGCACCGGCGGCCGGAGGAGGGCGCTCTGCCTCGAACAGGCTCCGCGCGCCCGGGGCCTGGCTCCCCTCCAGAATGAGGGCAGCACCCCAGCTTCCCTCCGGCCCCGCGCGGACAGCAGAGGTCGTTGTGCTCCGGGGTGGGGGCACCCTCGGGCCGCCTGACCGGGAGGAGCCCCCATCCTGCCCTCTGCGCGGTAGCTGGTTTCACCCTCAGGCCCTCGTCCCGCGTCTCTCCGGCGGCCCCCTTCTCCCACGGGTGTCCGCAGACCACGGGCGCCGCGGGTGGGGCGGGCGCCGACGGTCTCACCGGCCGGGCTCCGCCGCACCCGGGGACTCCGTCTGCAGATGGCGCCCTAGGAGGAGAGGCTCGCGTAGGGCCGGAAGGGGGTCCTCTCCTCGCCGGGGACGCCGCGCTCGCGAGTGTGGACGCTTCCGCTCGGAGGCCCCCGCCCTGGCACGGCGCAGCCGCGCCCCGCTCCTGGCTGGCGAGGGGTGCGGTTCTAGGACCCCGGGGTCGAGCGTGGCGCCTCCTCGGCCTGGGGGGTCGCCTCGCGCGCGGCAGGCGCAGCGGCGGGACCCGTGCCTCCTCTCGCCCCGGGCACCATGGCTTTGGGGACCCCCGCCCCGCCCACGCCCACCGCCCCGCGCCCCGCGCCCCGCGTCCTAGCCGCCTCGGCCGGCGGCATCCGGGCCGGCGCCCCTCCATGCACCGGTGCCTGGTGTCCACTGCACCTCGCCCCGGCCCTGCACCCCTCCTCCACCTGCACCCCTCCCCCACCTGCACCCCGCAACCTGCTCCCCGAGCCTGGTCCCCCGCCCTGCCCCGAAGTCCCCGCCTCCGCCCGCGCGCGCCCCAGCGGCCGCAGCCGAAGTTGTGCGCCGCGGGGGGGCCCCCTTCCTCCCCCCGCCGGCGCCTGGCCCGGCCGCCCCGACTTCCCCTGCGCCCCGCTTTACTTCGCCCGACGCTGGCTCTGCGCGGCTGCAGGCGGGCGGGGGCCGCCATGGGCAACGCGGCCGGCAGCGCGGAGCCCCCCGTGGGCCCCGCCGCGCCCCGCGCCCGGCAACCGATGCCCGAGGCCGGGGAGCTGGAAGAGCGGTTCTCGCGCGCGCTGGTGAGATCGGGGTTGGTGGCGGTGGCGGTGGTGGCACGGTCTCCAACTTCCCGCGGCGGTCGGGCGGGGTGCGGGGAGCCTCCCGGTGCTGGGTGCGGGGCCCGCTGCCAGAGCCGCGATGTCGCGTGTGGGAGGCCTGTGTCCCCTCCCTGCACTCGGGGGTCGAGTCTGGCAAGGGCGGTCGGGTTCTATCCCTCGCTTGTAGCGGAGGATAGCCTGGACCCTGCTGCTGCCACTGTCGCTTGGCAGGAGTTGGGATCTCGAGTCAAGACCCGGGAGGGCGCCGGTAGCAGTTGGCTGGGTTTGGAGGTCGAGGCCCAAGGCCGGGGCGGGGGCGTCTTTTCACTCACCCCCTGGCCTGCCCCAGACCCAGCTGACTGCCCGGTGTCATTCTGCAGTCTGCTCTCCCTGACTGGACTCGGGTGATGGCAATGAGGCCAGGCTGTCCCCAGGCTGCGCTGGGGTGAGGGTGAGGGGGACATAGGCAGGGAGAGGGTACCCCCCACTTTCCTTCCCACCTGCTGGTCACTGGGTCACTGCATGGCCCTGAAGGGTGACGTCCTCCAGGAGGGTGTGGGGTGGGACAGGGCTGTTGCTGGGAAGGCTCTTGTGTGGTTAGGGGCCTCCTCGCATCCGGCTGCTGTGGGGGCCCCTCTCCACCTGCCCTACTGCACACGGACCGCCGAGGACGAGCCCTGTGAATGTTTCAGACGGACAAAAGGCAGAAGTCAGGTCCTGCTGTGCTGCTGGCTTGTGGGATGGACCGGTCTGCCATGGGGTGCTCCCGGGGCCCCTGAGTACCGGGCTGGAGGGGAGGCTCAGTGAGGCGCTTTAGGGATACTTCCTAGAGAGAGGGGTGGTGGCTGGACAGCAGCACCCTGGGTCCCTGAGGCCCCTGGGGGCCTGGTGAGGGCAGGAGGAGCACTGCCTGGAGCCACCTGTCTAAGGGCTGGTTCTCCCCAACTCACTCATCCTGGGTGATGGCCTGACCTCTGCCCCAGCACCTAGGGCTCCTGATCTCTGTGGGATCCCACCCTGGGGCCAGGCTGATCCCGTCCTTCCTCAGGGTCTAAGAGGAGTGGAACCTCAGAATGCTCAGGGGCCCCCACCCTTGGGGATCCCCAGGCCTGATGGGAGAAGCACAGTGCTACCCTTAGAATCCCATGACCCCAGGGGACCCTTTTCTGCCTGCGGGAACAGCACCCCAGCACCCAGAATGCCCCTCCTCTCCTGGCTATGGATGAGGGAGTTGTGGGGAGCCCCCCTCCCCTGTAGGAGCCACGGTGGGACACCCCCTTTCCAAGAAGGCCATGCTTCAAGTGGGGTGGGAGGAAAGAGGGTTGAGCCAGGGTGTGTGGCTGCTGCCTTGGCAACCATGCAGAGGGACGGCTGGCTGCCGGGACAAGGAAGCTGCTGGTGGGAACACCTGCCAGCCAGCCCAGCTCTCGCCTCTCCTACACACTGGCCTGGGCTGGGCATGGTCCAGGCCTTCTTGCCTTCCCTGGGGACTGGGATGCACACTCTCTTGGCTGCCCGGTTACAGCTGAGTGTAGGACCCCAATCCACCAAGACAAGGGAGCCCAGGTGATTTCCTCAAAGGGCCTGAGCCATTCGGGGAGGACCCTTCTATTTGTACTCTTGGCCAGGCAGTGCAGGACAGTTGGGTGTGGCCCTGGGTGTCCTGTCCCCGTCTTTGGGGCCAGGTGAAGGACAAGGGTGAAGGCTCCTTTGGCCCACCTATGGCAGATGTGGCCCCTTGGGCAGCTCCTTGGGGGTGTGTGCCTGTGGAGAGCTCAGCCTGGGCCTCTTGCCTCAAGAGTCCCCCACGAAGGGTGGCAGTGGGTTAGGCTCTGCAGCCAGACCCTGGGATGGACAGAGGCAGGACCAGGGATGTGCTGGGCATGACTCACAGGGACATCTGGGGCAGTTGGCAGCAGGCTGGGTGAGACGAGCAGGAGCAGGTGGGGCTGCGGCCTGGGTCACCTCTGTATCTGCTGGGAACACAGAGTTCCAGAAGATGGTGTGGGCTCTGCCTCGGAGGGGCCGGCTGCTCAGAGGCTCAGAAGGGTTCTGGATTTGAGGGTCATGATTGTGGGAGCCGGGTTTCCTTGCCACTTAATAACAGTGTGGCTGTGGGCTGGTACTTAACCTGTCTGAGCCTTGCTCTGCTCTTCATGGACGAGAATACGAGGGACACATTGCTGTCCCAGAGTGGACAGGGTTGTGTGGGGTGGTCGGCTTGGTGCCTCCCATGCAGCGAGCATCCGCAGAGGTCTCTGCTGAGAGGAAGGGGAGCCAGCCTGGGCCTCTCCATCTTGGAATCCCTGGTTCACCCCTCCCCATCCCTCACGAACCCCCAAGGTGGCCCTGTATCCCCAGGAGCCCCAGGGAGGCCTGCACCCACTGCTGCCTGGTGGCCGGAAACCACGGGGCGCAGCCACCTCTCAGGAGGGCGGGGCGCGGTGGCCAACGGCAGCCGTGTGCACATGTGGGGGTGGGGAGCCTCCACTTCCCCCTGACACAGGGTGTGCTGGGGGGGGTTCCCCAGTGAGTAAGAGCTCAGTGTGGGTAACAACAGGAAGTGTAGGGTGCTGGTGGCAGGAAGTGGTGCCGGCTGGTCCTGGTTCCTCAGATGGGGGCCCTGGGACTGGGCTTTCTGTAGAAGACCCCTGGGGGACCGAGACCTCCACTGCCCACTGTCCTGCTACCCTTTCTTCTGAGGAAGATGGGCAAGTGATTTACCCACTCCATGCTTCAGTTTCCCCATTGTGAAATGGGGTTATAATGGCATCTACGTGGCATGCTGGTCGTTGAGGATTAAAAGCAGCATGAAGCTCTTGTGTGAGCCAAGCCCAGAGGAGGGTTTGGGAGCCCTGATTATTGCCCATCTTGTCTTCTTGTTGGCCTGCATGTTGTGGGCTGGGCCTCGTGTTTCGGCTGCCACCCTCCTTGCTCTAGTCCCTGCTGTGGGGTTCTCATACCTGCCTCAGGCAGCCCCGCCCCGGCCTCCTGTAATCCTGGGCAGCTCACAGAGCTCTGGGAGGTCATTGATTGTTTCTAGAGAGAGCCATGCCTGGGAACCCATTGCGGTGGGGGAGTGCCGGCCTCCAGACCCTGGGGTTGGTGTCCAAGTTCAGGGCAGCCCAGGGATGGAAGGACTGGGTCTTGGGAAGATGGTGGGCTGCTGGTTTAGGATGCAGATTCTGCTGAGATTGAAAGTAAAACTGCAGGGTGTGGCCCTGTCCTGATGTGGCCTCAGGAGTGAACTGGGGTGGCCTCCATGGCGGGGGCTTGGGGTGGGACACAGAGGCTAGGTCCTTCTCTGCACCCAGAAGGTGAGGCAGGGAGCCAGACCATTGTCCTGCACATTCTAATAGGAAGATTCAGGGGTCAGCTCACCCCAAAACATGAATCCCACTTGTGGGACTCAGGGCCGAGGGGCTGTCACTCTCCACGAGCCCCAACACGGGTCTCTCCTACCTGGATGCTCTCACATCTTTCCCGCACCCTGTCTCGGGGTCCTCTGTGGCCCCCACGTCTCCCTCACATGTGAGGTCCATCTTCCAAGTGCTGGGTCACAGCTCCTGGGCGTCCTGGGCCCTGGGAGGCTGAGGCGGACTCAGTGCCTGCTTTAGCAGCAGAAGCTGTAGGCTGGGTGAGCCTGGGTCTCTGCACCCTGCTCCAGCTCCTCCCTGTCACAGCTGCCCCCCAGCAGGCAGGGCCCCCTGACTGCCTGTCCCTTTCTGTCCCTAATGCTGTGAGAGCCCTGGCCTGGGCCCTGCTCCTGTTTCGTGTCTCACTCCAGTGATGAGTGGCATGTGCCACCCTCTCTCCCTGGAGTGCCCATCATCTTGGTGGGCACAGCCACAGCCAGGGAGCAGCTGCTAATTAGTGCTGTCAGAGCTATTTCCGATTTCTAAGGCTACATTTAGCACGTCTGGCAGGCTGGCACGTGGGCCTGGGGTGAGGAGGCCCAGGTGGGCATAGGGCAAGAGGTACCTGGCCCTGTCTGCTGCTGGTAGCTGTGCCAGGCCCCTGAGACCTGGGCTGCTGTGGGCAGGGCTGGGCTGTCACTGTCCCAGGCCTTGTAACCTTGGGGAGTCACCAAAGCAACCTGTACCTGCTCTGTGGAGTGGGCACGATGGACGACGGTGCCAGCAGCGGCCGTGAGGGTGGCAGGTGTCCAGCAGCTCCTGGCACCGCACAGACCCAGGGAAGCTGGCCTCCCTGACTGCTGGGGTCATGGTCGTGGCCAGAAGCGCCCCTGGTCCGTCCCAGAGCCAGAGGGGTGTCGGGTGGGCAAGGCTAGGAAGGGCCTCCCCTCCAGAAGTGGCCACCCTGAAGGCTCAGGCGCTGGGCTCTGCCAACCCCCCGGCTCCATCCTCCATGCTGGATGTGGCTGCACTCCCTCCTTGTCCCCAGGCCTGTCTGCACTTCTACAGGGGCCAGCTTGGAGGGGACAGGAGAGGTGAGGCATCCAGGCCTCCCCACACACAGTGCAAAGTGCCCACCCCTAAGTGCCCGGGGCAGTGGGTGAGGCTGCACTGGCTTGCTTTTGCAATGGGAGACAGGGGTGATGCACTCCCCACCCGCAGGCTGGCTGGGAGCCGGGGGTGGGCAGTTTCACCTCTGGAGTGGCCTGGCTAGAAGCTTAGGCAAGGGGGGCTGGGATACCAGCTTCCTGTTTTCTGAGTTGGCTCCAGCAGTGATTTTGGGGTGAGGTCTGGTCAGAGCCCCAGATCTAGGCCCAGTACCTACCCAAGAGAAAGCAGGGCAGCAGCTGAGGAATTGTGGGTGGGTGTGGTTGCTGCCTGCTCCAGCTCTGGCTGCCTGTCAGCCACCAAGGCTGCCGGAGCCGAGTACAGCAGCCTCCCCACCTCTGGGCTGGGGGTCCGGTGGGCTCCCACAAGCCCCTTGGAGACTGGGGCTGAAATGGGGCCTCTCAGGGCAAGAACTGTGTTTTGGGGCCTCATAAATCTGGAGTTGACTGAGCTGGAGTGAACTGGCCCCGGATGCTGAGTCTGTTGGAAGACCTGCTAAATCTGGGGTTTCCCCTCCCGCTGCGCCCCCGGGCAGCCTCTCCTAATGCCACTACTAGTGGCACCTGGTTGATTCCACAGTGCTGGGCTTGCCTAACACCTGCCCTGTGGCAGCAGGGATGCCGTGGCCCAGGCAGGGCTCCAGACCTGTCCTGGCTCCTGAGGGTCCCCAGCCTGGGCCAGACTGCACAGGTTTCCCACTTCCATGGCCATGCCACCCTTGCCCAGAGCTCCTGGCCCCTGCCCTCGTTTCTTGGAGACGGAGTAGGGGTGGGGCTGGGAGGATGGGAGAGGTTTCTGGTGTTCCGCATGCACGCGTGGTGTCTGGAGGCGCCTGGGGACATGGGCCTGGCTGGCAATGGCTCCCGTTGACTCCCTCCTGGGTTGGGGCAGAGCTGAGATGGGAGATGGGAAGCGTGGAACCAGAGGGCCTTGGGGTCCCCAGGGAATGAGAGCATCTGCCTCACACCAGATGTGGGGCTGACCCAGTGCTATCGGACTTGGGTTCAAGCCCTGGGTCCCTTCTGAGCTGTTGGGGCCTGGGGAAGGTGTCCTGTCTTGGTCTCTCTGTGGGTACCCCACTTGTCTCCTGTGACAGTTGGAAGTGTGGTAGGGCCCCCAAGATGCCCATCCCTCCCCATGGTGCTGGAGCTTCAGGCTCAGGGTCCCCACTCTGACCCCCAGAACTGCATGAACCTGCCCCCGGACAAGGTGCAGCTGCTGAGCCAGTACGACGACGAGAAGAAATGGGAACTCGTCTGCGACCAGGTGCGTGCTGCGCTCAGCTGCTGCCCTCCTGCTGTGGGCGCCCATCCTGGCCAGGTGGACACCGGCATATTGCCCTTCCAATTTGCCTGTGGTCTCACCTGGCTGTGGTCTCCCCGGACCTGGGTGTCAGGAGCAGGGCCGGGGCAGGGCTGGGCCAGGGCTGGGCCAAGGCACCCCCTCCCGTTGCGCCCCTGGGCAGCCTCTCCTAATGACGTCCTGGGCTGGATGGGGCTGGGTGAGACAGCTTAGCCCCTGGGGGAGGAGGCCAGGAACCCTGTCCTCTTCCTCAGGCCCTGGGAGAGGCAGTCTGGTGTCAGCCCAGGGCCAGCTAGAGGAGACCCTGCCCCTGGAGTCCACCTGGCTGCCCCTGCTGTCCCTCTAGGCCTTGAGGACGCTCCCCCAGAGGTGGTGGGGGGTTGGCAGGGTTCCAAGGCTGGCAGAGGAGGTGCAGGGCCTCCCCAGGGGCCTGGTGGAGCTCTGGTAATGGAAAGGATGGGACAAACTGGCCAGGCAGCCAGTTGGGCAGAGGCCCAGACTGTGAGAATGGCTTATGGGGCAGGGAGGATCCAGGGGCTGGCTGGCCGCATCTGAAGGGCCGGGGAGCCGGGGGTGGGGCTGTTTCTGAATGGCAGAGCTCAGGCGTCCACCGCACAGGTGAGCAGGAGGCGGGGTGCAGCGCTGTGATGCTGGCTCAGCGTGCAGGAAGCTGGGTCCCTGCGGTCCGACTGCTCGGTCCAGGGAGGGTGGGGAGAGGGCGCCACCTGCTGGTGGGACTGAGCTCCCCTGCCCCCGGGGTTGCGGTGGTGGCACCGACCCTCCTATTCCACTCTAGGCAGGCTTCCAGGGTCACAGGGCAGCGGCTAGGACTGGGCAGGGGGCTGTGAGGACTGGGCCCCTGGTGCTCAGAGGCTGCTTAGGACGCCTGAAGCCCGGGTCAGAGAAGGGACCTCAGGGGGGCTGGTCTTTCCCCCAGGGCAGCTCTGCCTGGCTCCCCGCCCACCTGTCCACCTCCCCAGGAGCGGTTTCAAGTCAAGAACCCCCCTGAAGCCTACATCCAGAAGCTGAAGAGCTACCTCGATGTTGGGGGGGTCAGCCGCAAGGTCGCAGCAGACTGGATGTCCAACTTGGGGGTATTTCTCTCCCTCACTCTGGGTCTCTCCCCTCCCTTAGGGGCTCTGGCAGCTGGAGCTGGAGCCCCGACTCATGGGTGCGTGGTGTGGACTGTCGGGGCTGGGGGAGCCCTGGCATGCTGACGGGGCCCCCATGTGCCCCTGAGAGTGTTTGTCTGTGTCACATGCACCCATGTGTGCTGCTGTACCTTTTACTGTCTGTGGATGTTTGTGTGGGTGCGTGAGCATCCCGACTGTGCCAGGTGCTGTGTGGGGCTTGGGATGTTCGAGCGTGTGCACACGTGTGTATCCCGTGTCTGCGCGGTTGTGCATGCCCTCCCTGTCTGTGTCTGTGCCCGGGGCACACACCACTGTGTCACTCCGCTGGGCAGGTGTGTGGACGTGGTGAGGGAGCAGGGTCATGAAAGGCCACGTTTGGGGGCAGGGGATACTAGCTGTGGCTCCAGGATTTGGAGGGCCTGCAGAAGCTGGGCTCCACCCACCGGGCTCCCTGTTCTACCCCCAGTTTAAGAGGCGTGGTCAGGAGTCCACACAGGTGCTGCGGGAACTGGAGACCTCTCTGAGGACCAACCACATCGGGTGAGTGCAGGCCCCAATGTCCCCTCCGGGCCATGGTCAGCATCCTCTCCCTGCCCTGCTGCACTGTGGGCCCGAGCCCAGGTGTCCCCCAGCACCATAGGGTCTCCTGAGGTGGGGTGTGCTGGTGGCCTCCCAGTGCCCGTTTGGCAGGAGTGCTTCCCTCTGGATTCAAGGTGCTCTATCCTGCAGGTGGGTGCAGGAGTTCCTCAATGAGGAAAACCGTGGCCTGGATGTGCTCCTGGAGTACCTGGCCTTTGCCCAGTGCTCTGTCACGTAAGCCTCCTCACCCCAACCCTTGTGTTTCCCCCCAGCCTGGATCCAGTCATCCCTGCATGTCCCCCATACCCCTGCTGGGTGCCCGGCCTGGCGGAGCCCATTCCTGCAAGCGTGTCTCTGATGGGTGGGGCAGAGCCAGACCTGGGCTCCTCCTGAATCCTAGGCATCTGCTCCATGCTGCTCTGTGAGCTCTGTGTCTTATTTCCAGGTATGACATGGAGAGCGCAGACAGTGGGGAGAAGAACCCCGAGAAGGGCAAGCCCTTGGAGCAGTCAGTGGAGGACCTCAGCAAGGGGCCACCCGTGACCCTGCCTAGGAGCCGCCACCTGACTGTCAAGTATGTGGCCCTGAGGCCCAGTGGTGGGAGAATGGAGCTGGGGCTCGCATGGGTCTCGGGAATCTCCAGGCTGGATGTGGGGAGGGCCTGGGATAAGGAGGGGCTGGGGAGCCCTCTCATACCCATCTAATCCCCCTCTTTTCTTCATGCGGCCTCCAGGTGCCCCCCTTCTCCCCGGTACGTAGCCACCTGGGGGCAGGTGCATGCCTGGCAGGTTTCCCAGGTTGGGTGGTGGTGGGTTGGACAAGGTGTTTGGCTGACCCCTGGTTCTGCTGGTGTGGACAGGTCTGGGGGGAGAGGGGCCCTTGAGCACCCTGTGGACCCCAAGCCCAGCCTTGGCTCTTGTGTATGAAGTGCCATATTAAGCCCTGCCTCTTACAACATGCTTTTTTGTTCATCTGCCCAACAAACGTTTTCGGATTTGCTGTGGTTAGATATGTGGCAGGTGCTCCCCTGCCTCAGGCCACAGTCGGTGGGGGAGGTCAGTGTTGCAGGCTGGTGACTGTGAGAAGGGAGGTGGCCATGGCCTGGGGCTTTGAGAAGGCTCCTGGGAGAGGAGACACTGGATGGGGGTGAGAAAGGGCACCCACTCTGGAGGGGGCATCTGAGCCACACCAGGAGGCCATGTGGCAGGCGGGGGCCCATTGTTGGGTGAGACTGGGGTCCCAGTGTGTTGGAAATGTGGGAGAGTTGTCAAGGGGATTGATGTACATGGTCACAGTTGCCCATTCTGCAAAAGTAAACAGCAGATTTTCCTGGCCAAGGATTACTGAGCACACCCATTCAGTACTTCCTAGGTGCCAGGAACTGCTCTGACTTTACTTCCTTGTCCCAGTGACTATCACGAAGGCACTCTTGTCACCATTTGTGTTGGAAAATGGGGAAAGTGAGGCATAGGAAGACTAGGCCTAGGAAGTGGGGAGCAGGAACCTCCTTTAACCTGGCTGGCTGCATTGGCCATGGCTCAGTGGCTGCGGGCGCCCCCTGCTGGGGAGCCTTCCAGCCTGATTGTTGCCCCTCTGTGGCTGTTGCTGATGCCGAGTCCCTTGGCGCCCAAGGAAGGGACCCTTGCACTGTAGGCCATCGTATGGGTGGGACACAGGAAGCTGCAGCCTGGGGTTGAACCCGTTGCCTCCATGACCGCCCAGGCTGACCCCCGTACACAGCAGGAAAGCCCTGCGCAGTTCCCGCATTGTCAGTCAGAAGGACGACGTTCATGTCTGCATCATGTGCCTGCGTGCCATCATGAACTACCAGGTGGGCGGCGGGGTGTGCCTCCCGGGTCCCCATTTCCCCCGGAGCCGGGTCTTGGCCGCTAGGTCAGGTCCCCAGCCCAGCTGGGTTAGGATGGGCTTCATGCGAGTCCACGCAGGGGTAGGCGGCCTCCGGTCCTACTGTTTGTAGGTCCGATGGGCAAAGCTTCTCCTCTCTGCCAGGCACTAGCTTGGAAACGACAGAGTTCAGAAAAGAGGATGGGGCGGGAAGGGCAGGGCCCAACCGTGCTCTAGGTGCTGGGTGCCAGACGATGGGTCCTCCTGACCTCACCTCTGTCCCCAGTCTGGCTTCAGCCTTGTCATGAACCACCCAGCCTGTGTCAACGAGATCACACTGAGCCTCAACAACAAGAACGCCAGGTGTGTCCAGGCCCTTGGCTGCATGGCCTTCCCGGTCAGGGTGCTGCCCACACTGCCCTTGTGTTGCCTGCCCGTTCCCAGCCCCCAGCCCCTCTCTCCCCAGGACCAAGGCTCTGGTGCTGGAGCTCCTGGCGGCTGTGTGCCTGGTGCGTGGAGGGCACGACATCATCCTCGCAGCTTTTGACAACTTCAAGGAGGTAGCACACCTGGTTCTGCCAAGAGTCCAGAGGACAGGGGTGGGGAGTTCCACCTGGGCCAGGCCCTGGTCAGCAGCGGGGATGTGGTGCGAGAGGCTGGGTGCACTCATTGGTTTAATGAGTGTTGCCAAGGGCTGCTGTGCATCAGATAGAAAGGTGGAGAAGAGAGACCAGAATGCAGGAAATAAAACATTTTAGATAGAAAGTGATGGGGGAAAAGGAGAGGCTGACGTGAGGGGGGAGCCCGTTGCAGGGTGGTCAGCGCTGGACTCAATGAGGAGGGGAGATTTGTGCACAGCTGTGAGGGGGGCAGGGAACTGGTGGGGCAGTGAGTGCAAAGGCCCTGAGGCAGGAGTGTGGCTGAGACTTGAGTATGGGGCTGGGGGAGGAGATGGGGGGTGAGTGTGGGGAAAAGTGACGTGAGCTGACTTAGCTGTGACTGTAAAGGAGCCTGTGGAGGAACAGGGGTGGCAGCCAGGTGACGGCTCATGAGGGCATCCCTGGGTCCTCTGACCACTGTGTCCCCTCTGCAGGTTTGCGGGGAGCAGCATCGCTTTGAAAAGCTGATGGAATATTTCCGCAATGAGGACAGTAACATCGACTTCATGGTGAGCTGGGGGTACAGAGAGGCGTGCACTGATGGGAGGGAGCCCCGATGCGTGGGAAGGCACTGCGCACACTGGCCCGAGGACCAGGCACCTGTGTCCCTGCCCAGGTGGCCTGCGTGCAGTTTATCAACATCGTCGTGCACTCTGTGGAGAATATGAACTTCCGTGTCTTCCTGCAATACGAGTTCACAAACCTGGGCCTGGACCTGTGCCTGGAGGTGAGTCCCACATGCTCTCCCTGCCCTCTACCCCCTTGAGCAGCCGCACAGCATGACTGCAGCCTGCAGGACTGACTTCAAATCCTGGCTCTGCTGCTTCCGAGGCCTGAAGCCCTGAGTTGGGCCGCTCCTTGCCGGCTCAGTCTTCCCATCTGTCAAACAGGAAACTTAGAGCTGAGGGGGACTAAAGCGTAGCGTGGGACAGGCACCCAGTTCCCCCGTTAGGGTCGCTGCTGCCTGGTATGTCATGGGGAGCCCGCTCCCACTGGGGTCTTTGGCCTGAGATTTCCTGGAGGAGCCCGGCCTGGGAGAGGACTTTGGAAGCCAGGCTGACACCGGGGAAGAGCAAACAGGGTTGGGCTGAGGCTGAGGCAGGCTGCACTGTGGCGAAAGGCCACGTGCGCTGGTTTCCTTATAAACAGTGTCCAGCATGGATGAATCCTGAGACACAAAGAGGATTAGTGGTCACCAGGGGCTGGGAAGGAGGGGATGGGTTTCACTGCTGAGGATGCTGGGTTCTTTACCGGTGATGGCCACATAACCTTGTGAATGACAAACTTAACAGCGTGCTTTGCTGTGGCCGGCTTCACGGCCTGCAAATTGTATTTGAATAAAAACGGAGGACAGGCTGGGCTGACAACTTTCTCTGGGTGCCCACTTGCCTCACCCACTCTTGCTCCGGGGGACAGAGGCTCCGGCACACGGAGAGTGACAAGCTGCGGGTGCAGATCCAGGCCTACCTGGACAATGTCTTCGATGTGAGCGCGCTGCTGGAGGACACGGAGACCAAGAACGCCGTGCTGGAGCACATGGAGGAGCTGCAGGAGCAGACGGCGCTGGTGAGATGCTGCCCTGAATGCAAACCCTGAGTCCCCATGTCTTCCCCAGGGGTCAGCACTCCCCCCCGCGCGCGGGGTTTTGGGGAACGGGACGGATGTGCCAGCTCCCCATCTCGCCCACGTTGCCCCTCGCGGTGCTGTGGCGGCCCCTCCCCGCGGGCTCGGCCTTCCCTGGCACCGGCAAGCGCTCAGGGGGCTCCACTCTCCCGGCCGCCTGGAGCCGCCCCCGCTTACCCTGTGCCGGTGTCGCAGCTGACGGAGCGGCTGCGGGACGCAGAGAACGAGTCAATGGCTAAGATTGCGGAGCTGGAGAAGCAGCTGAGCCAGGCGCGCAGGGAGCTGGAGACACTGCGGGTGCGCGAAGGGCAGCGGGCGCAGAGGGAGGGGAAGGGGAGGGGGAGAAGAGGGAGAGGGGGAGGGGGAGAGAAGAAGGAGGAGGGAGAAGGAGTGAGGGAGGGGCTCGTCCCACGCGCTGCTGACCCATCTCGGCTGCAGGAGCGTGTGGGCGAGGCGACTCCCGCCGGCGGTGGTGGTGCGCGGACCCCCGCGGACGCGCCCCCGGCCCCGGCGCGGCCCTCGGCGCTAGAGCTGAAGCTGGGGGAGCTGGAGGCGCAGGGGCTGCTGCGCGTGTTGCGCGGTCCCGGTGACGCCGTCGTCGCCATCGAGATCCTGCCGGTCGCCGCGGCGGCACCAGGCGGGGACACAGCGACTCCGGGGGCGCCGGTCGGCTCGCCCAGTCCAGGTGCACAGCGGGTGGGGGGTTGGGACTCGGGAGGGGATCTTGGGGGGCACCCGGGCCCTGGGAGCTTCCGGACACAAGGGGTCTGGGGCGGGAGGGGCGGGGACCCAGGAGGAGACGTGGGGGCTTGGGGACCCAAGAGCAAGTCCTGGCAGCGCCTTTTGGGGGTCGGGACCCGGGGACCTCTGAAGAACCCGGGACCGGACTGTGCTGGGACCTGGAAGCTTCGGGACTGAGTGACCTAGAAATTGAGGGGTCCGGACTCCGGAGGAGAGCTGGGGGCGTCAGGACCCGGGAAGGGGGCCTGGGGGTCTGGACCCAGAAAGGGCGCTAGGGGGGTCTGCGGAGCTTGGGCCTGGGAGGGCTCTAGGGATAGTCTCGGGCTGGAGCAGTGGGCGGACCTGGCCGACCGCGTGCAGGGCGGGGGCGAAGCCTAGGAGGTAACGCTCCGCCCCCTACAGAGTCGCCGCTGAGAGCAGTGCTGACCCTGCAGCCGCCACCGGCCCCCGCCTCCTCGCCGGACGCCCCGCCTTCCCCGGGCGGCTCGGAGCCTCCACCCGCGCCGCCGCCTCCGGGAGACCCCGCGCCCCCGCCGCCGCCGCCGCCGCCTCCGCCCCCCGGAACCGAGGGGCAGGTGCCGCCCCCACCGCCACCTCCGCCGCCGCCGCCTCCCGGAACCGAGGGGCAGGTGCCCCCCCCGCCGCCTCCGCCTCCCGGGACCGAGGGACATTTGCCGCCCCCGCCGCCGCCTCCGGGAGGTCCCCCGGACGCCCCCGGCGGGCCTGGCGCAGAGACAGGCCCGGGTGAGTAGAACGGCCGCCCCGCCCCCAAGGGTCCCCATCCCGCCCCCGCCCCACCTGCCGGTTGTCATCCGCCGCTTCCCAGGCTTGAAGACCAAGAAGCCCATCCAGACCAAGTTCCGGATGCCGCTGCTGAACTGGGTGGCCCTGAAGCCCAGCCAGATCACGGGCACCGTCTTCACCGAGCTCAACGACGAGAAGGTGCTGCAGGTGAGTGCTGCTGCGGGGCCTGCGGTGAATCCTCCCCGTGGGGTCGCGCGCGTGGGCGCCAGAGCTCGGCCTGAGCTCTGTGTCTTCTCCACTGGGCCGGCTCAAGTCTCCGAAGGTTTGGGGGTGGAGATGGGACCCCTGTCGGATCGTCCTCCTTCTTACTCCCGGCAGAGTCTTCGTCACGCAGTGGTGCTGGTTTGTCTTGGCCAGTGGCTGTCAGGGACAGGCTGGTGGTCTCGGGCACAGCACTAGTCACGAGGCCCCACCCCATCCTCGTCCACCCTTTTGGCCACAGGAGCTCGACATGAGCGACTTTGAGGAACAGTTCAAGACCAAGTCGCAGGGCCCCAGCCTGGACCTTAGTGCTCTCAAGGGCAGGACTGCACAGAAGGGCCCTAGCCAGGCCACTCTCATTGAGGCCAACCGGGCCAAGAATCTGGCCATCACCCTGCGCAAAGGCAACCTGGGTGCCGACCGCATCTGCCAGGCCATAGAGACGTGAGTGCAAGAGCTGACTCTCCTGGTGTCCAGCCTGCAGTGTCCTCCCTTCCTGCCTTCCTGCCTCCCTGCCTTCTTGTCCTGGGCTGAAGGCTTCACAGCTGGGTGACTGGCGCTGCCTTAGCTGAAACCTACACTGAGCTTTGTTGTCTGAGGGTCTATGATCTTTTGTTCAGTTAGCAGAGCAGCTAGTTGTGAGGTCTTCTCTCTGCCCGCAGGTACGACCTGCAGGCTCTGGGCCTGGACTTCCTGGAGCTGCTGACCCGCTTCCTGCCCACAGAGTATGAGCGCAGCCTCATTGCCCGTTTTGAGAGGGAGCAGCGGCCGCTGGAGGAGCTGTCGGAGGAAGACCGCTTCATGCTGCGCTTCAGCCGCATCCCGCGCCTGCCTGAGCGCATGGCCACGCTCACCTTCCTGGGCAGTTTTCCAGACACAGTTCAGCTGCTCATGCCGGTGCTGTGCGGGCAGTACTGGGACCCGGTGGCTGGGTGGTCGGGTGACCAGTGGGAGAGGGCTCCCACTCACATCTCCTTTCTCCCCCAGCAACTGAATGCTATCATCGCAGCCTCCATGTCCATCAAGTCCTCCGACAAACTCCGCCAGATTCTGGAGGTGAGTGCCCTGCAAGGGGTCAGGTAGTGGCTACTGCACCTGTCCTGGGAAGTGGCAGGGACCGAGCTCTGCACACCCAGGGTGCAGCAGAGAGAAGGCTCCCCCTTCTGACACAGGAGCGTCTGACGGCCGGCTGGAGGTGCTATATCAATGGAGGTCAGGATGTGCAGATGCTGATTTTTGTTTGTTTATTGGAGATCAAACTTGGGGCCTTTGAGTATGAGCTATACTCTCAGTCCTTTTGAAGTTTTTTGTTTTGAGATAGAGTCTGGGTAAATCTCTAAACTGCTTAAGGTGGGCTTTTATTCTCAGTTCTTCTGCATTACCTTCCCAGAGTGTTGGGGCGACAGGTGTGTACCACGCTTGGCTAAGGACAGGTTCTAGGAGGGTAGTAACCTCACAGCTTGGGAGGGGATGTTGATTCTGGCTTGGACCAGCACAGGAGCAAACCGGGTGTGCCACAATACTGACTCCACACATGTGTGGGACAATCACATGTGTCAGGGGTGAGGGGTCCGCTTTGCACAGTGGGGTTGAGTGTGCAGGACTTGCTGCTCCTGTGCGCCGTGTACCTTCGTGGGCTCCTCCAGCCCTGGTGCCCTGCTGAGTCTCACCCTGGTCCTCGCAGATTGTCCTGGCCTTTGGTAACTACATGAACAGCAGCAAGCGAGGGGCAGCCTACGGCTTCCGGCTGCAGAGCCTGGATGTGGTGAGGAGGGGCCCGTCCTGGGGCAGGGGGTGGCTGTGGCCATTGACTGATGCTGACCCTCGCACAGCTGCTGGAGATGAAGTCTACCGACCGAAAGCAGACACTGCTGCACTACTTGGTGAAGGTCATTGCCGAGAAGTACCCGCAGCTGTCTGGCTTCCACAGTGACCTGCACTTCCTGGACAAGGCGGGTGCAGGTAGTGGGACTCAAGTTTTTGGTGGGCAGGGGCTTGGTCCTGGGGCCCTGGGGTGTTGTGGATTGGGAGAAACGGCACCCTAGGGTGTCACTGAAATTAGCAGTCTCTGACTGCACACTGTTTTCCCAGTGTCTCTGGACAGCGTCCTGGCCGATGTGCGCAGCTTGCAGCGAGGCATGGAGCTGGCACAGCGAGAGTTCGTGCGGCAAGATGACTGCGTGGTGCTCAAGGAGTTCCTGAGGGCCAACTCGCCGACCATGGACAAGCTGCTGGCCGACAGCAAAACGGCCCAGGTGGGAGCCTGGGCACAGAGGCGGGGGTGCAGCCACACCTCAGGGTGCAGCAGGAGTTTGGGGCCATCTGTCCGGGAGGGGGTGGCTAGCGTCTAGCAGGTCCTTGCTGGTGGCTGACAGCTGTGCTTCCAGGAGGCCTATGACTCTGTGGTGGAGTACTTTGGAGAGAATCCCAAGACTACATCGCCCTCCGTGTTCTTCTCCCTCTTCAGCCGATTCACCAAAGCTTACAAGGTGTGCATGGGTCTGAGGGTGGGTAAGGCACTGCAGCCGGCCCTGGGGGATGGGGTAGGCAGGGCAGCTGAGGGGAAGAGCGAGCAGGGCGCTGCCCTCACCCAGTGGCCGCGCCCCTAGGGAGCAGAGCAGGAGGTGGAACAGTGGAAGAAAGCAGCAGCTGCCCAGGAGGCGGGCATGGACACCTCGAGCCGGGGCGAGCCCTCTGCACCCAAGGTAGGCAGCTGTCCCACTGGGGCCAGGGCATGGGGCCTGCAGCACCCTCACTGCCCTCACTGTTGTGGAGGAGCTGGGATGGGAGCACCAGGCAAGGGACAGGGGTGTGGGGTGCTGACCCTGCAGCCCGCCCCAAGTCTCCGCCCAGGGCACGGCGCCAGCAGATGGACCTCATCTCAGAGCTGAAACGGAAGCAGCAGAAGGAGCCCCTCATCTACGAGGGTGACCGTGATGGCGCCATCGAGGACATCATCACAGGTGGGGCTGTGGAGCTGTCCCAGCCTCCAGGGCTGTGCTGTGCTCCCTTCCGCAGGGCTCTGCCTGTCTCACTGCCTCCTGTTTCTGCCTGTTTTTGTGTCCTTTTTCCTATCTGTGCCTCATGCCTCAGTGCTCAAGACGGTGCCCTTCACGGCCCGCACGGGCAAGCGGACATCCCGGCTCCTCTGTGAGGCCAGCCTAGGGGAGGAGCTGCCCCTGTAGCCCAGGTACCAGCTGGCCTGGGAGCAGAGTCTGCGCCTGTCCTGGCCAGCGTGCAGCGTGTGCAGGACGCAAGGTCGGCCAACATCACGGCGGCCTCTTGCATGCATGCAGCCTGGTCCTTGTGGGTGACACTGGCCTGGCACCACCTGAGCCTGTCTTCCCTGCTCCAGATCTACGGAACCAGCCCTACATCCGCGTGGACACAGGTCGCCGCAGCGCCCGCCGGCGCCCTCTGGCAACCCCCCTGCAAGTCACCACTGATCTGGCCTTGTAGCTACCTGGTGGCAGGTGCATGCTGGGGCCCGGGGACTCAAGGACGACTGTGACCCTGAACGTTGCTCTGATTACACACAGTCCCTGAAACAGCCATACTCGGTGGGAGCCTGGCTTGTGACCTGCGAGGCCACCTCGCCAGTCCAGGCCTCTGCCCCAGGACTCTCCGAGCCTTATTTTTATATAAGAGTAATAAAGATGTTTGCAGAAGACCTGTGTTGACTTCTGGCTGTCCCTCCTCTGTCCTCCCGTCCCTGCATGTGAGTCCTCTCGGCCCCTGTTCCTGCCCAGCTCCCTGGCCGCCTGTCTCTGCACAGCTCTGTCCCATTTCCTTGATTTTGCTCCCACTGCTTGCCTGCCCACTGGTGCTACCCCATCTGTGGTGCCGCCTGCAAACCATCTGCCTGGCACTGGTCCCAGTCCCTGTCCTCAGTGCTGGGGTGAAGAGGGGGTGGAGCCTGGAGAGCAAGGAGGAGGCTGGGCTGACCCTGCCCCCCTGCTCTCCGTGGCCAACTCCAGAGTGGCAGCTTGGAGAAGGAAGGAAACGCTGGCCCCACATGGAGTGGCTTCTCCTTCCCTCCCCAGACCCACACAGGACAGGAACCCTCATGTTTGACCTGGGCCCAGAATGCAGGGCTCTGTCTGCAGGGTGTCAGGGTCCCGGTGGGTAATGGGGTGTGTCCCAACCCTTCTTGGGAGCTGGGACAGCTCCCTCCCCCCATGATGTGGCGGACACAAACCCTGGCCAGGCAGCAGCCTGAACAGCATCGTGAAGAGCAGGGTCTGTAGACTGTGGGTCACCCACATGCTGGGGTCACCCCTCCTGCACCAGGCCTGATGGTCACACAGTGGGAACACCCTAGAAACATCTCATGTGGAGGACACTATGGCCTGGGAGAAGTGAGAAGAGGGTGCTCTGGGTGCCTGCCCCTGAAAGAAGGCTGCCCTGAACACATCTCAGGTCACGTGGCATTGCAGAACCTTTAGCTGCCAGGGTGGTGGGTGGGACCTGTGCTGGGGGAGCCTAACTTGGAGGATTCACTCAGTGGCAGTGTTTAGGGGCTGTGAGCAGTGTTAATCAGGGCCAGCTTTTTGGAAGGGGAAGGTTTTAAAAAAGTTGGACAGCTGTCATCCCAGTTACTGGGAAGGCTGAGGCAGGAGGATTGCAAGTTCAGGCCAGCCTGGACAATTTAGACCCTCTTAAAAAATAAAAAGGGCTGGGGGTGCAGTGCAGTTGGAAGCCCTTGCCTCTTGTGAGGACCTGAGTGCCACCCAGCATGGCAGGCAAAAACCAAAAAGCACTGTGGCTCTTGTGGGCATCAGGACAGTGCCTGGAGTTGGGGGAAGATGCACAGGGCAGGGTGGGAACCTTACACCCAGTCTGCCATTGGAGAGCCTTGCCACCACTGGTGGATCAGCCGGAAGCCTGTGCTTCACAGGTCACTTCCTGCTGCCTGTGTCCGTGGTTTGCGGCCCTGGAGGCTGAGGGTAGAGGGGCTGCAGCCACGTGAGCCACATGTGGGACCTGGAGACCTGCCTGCCACAACCCCAAACTGGGCACCAGGATCTAGTCCCAAGGGCAGCAGTGGCTGCTATCGAGTCACAGCTGGCAGCTACTCTGAGCCCCTGCCTGGCAGTAGCGGGTCCTGAGAGTCATGTAGAAAGCGGGTCATGTAGAAAGGGACTGCTTGGCAGACTCTGACAGTGTCGGGATGGGCTGTTTGAGGAGCAGTCATCCATTCTGCCTGCATGCGGTGTGGCTGGGAATTCATTCTTTCCATCTTCCTTTCCTCTTTTCCATCCTGCCCATTTATCCACGCTCCAAACACCTTTGCTCACCGTTTGCTCTGCTATTGCAACTGTACTTCTCGGTATTTACCCAGATGATGGAGGATGTGAATCCATATACAAACCTGCACCCAGGTATTTATAGCACGTTTAATTTCAGTCACCCAGTCTGGTTACTTTTCTCTCAGTGCTGAGACAAGATACCCGGCACCCAAAATTAAGGAAGAAAAGGTTTATTTAGCTCAGTTTGTGGAGGTTTCAGTCTGTAATCAGCTGTCTCCAAGGCAGGGTGGCATGGCACAGAGGCAACAGTTCAAGGCACAGAAGACAGCAAAAGCAGCCAGAGCAAAAGTAGGGGGGTAGAACCAGTCTCTTTTCCTCCCTTATATTGTGAGCAGGCTACCAGCCTAGGGCAAGTGTAGCACTCATGCCATCTCCCATCCCCTCTTGCACAGGATGAGAATGTTTACAAAGCAAGGACCCTGGCTCCCTGCTGAGTGGCTTAGTTAAACCTCCAAGCATGTCAAATTGACACAATGTATCAACCATAACAGGCCCAAAACATTCAAGGTAACTTTACTAGGTGACCAGATAAATGAACCAGGGTACTAGGGCAGTGGCTGAGAAGCAATGAGCTAGGCCACCAGGAAAGGGCCCAGAGGAAACTGAACTGAATGTTCCTAAGTGAAAGAAGCCAACTGGAAACACTCACTCTGGAAAGAAAAACCAGAGCAGAAGCGCTGGGGGAAGGCAGGGTTGTCAGGAGGGCAGAGCCAGTCTGTGTGACGTTGTAGTGGCAGACACCTGTCACCATACCACTTGTCAGCGCCCAAGGTCACTGGTCCTCTGGGGCAGGGGTCTGGCGGGGAGGCTATGTGGGCAGGACTGGGAGTTTTGGGGAACTCTGCACTTTCTGTTCAATTTTGCTGTGCACCTAACACTGCCCTAATAAATAAAATTTATTAAACAACATCGTCAAATCCAGACAGTGCAGAGAGCTCACTATCTCTCGGGCCAGCCCTCCCAGGATGTGCCTCTCCTGCTGGTGCCCCTCCAGCCTCTTGCTCTCTGTCCTCCACCTCGAGCCTCTTAGCCTCACTTCCTGGCCCTGGCACCACCTGTGTCCCTCCAGGTTCCTGAAATGCAGGAAGCTGGGCGCCTGAGGCCCACAGTTGGTCAAAAGCCCACCAGGGCCCTGTGGGCCATCCTTCTCCCTGCTGCTCTGCATGCCTGGCCCATCGGAGCTGGAAACCCCATGCGGCCTTTCCCCTGGGCGCCACAGGCGGCCTGCACATTTGCACGTTTGTGCGTGAGACTCTGGTGGGCATGCAAGTGCCCTGGCGTGTGTGCAGTGTGCTTCCTGTGTGTGTGTGTGTGTGTACCGTCTGTGCAAAGGCTGACGGTGTACATGTGTGTGGGTTCCAGGAGGGCATGCATCATTATACGTGGGTTCTTTCTGGTTGTAGAGACTGAACCCAGGACCTTGCACTGAGTGACATCTCCAGCCCTTTTTATTTATCTTGAGACAGGGTCTCACTAAGTTGCCCAGGTTGGCTTTGAACTTGCAATCTTTCTGCCTCAGCCTCCTAGATAGCTGGAATGACAGATGTGTGCTACCACACCTGGACTTCTTCCCTGCATTTTGGGTACCTCTGCTCAAGGTTGCCCCCACTTGGAAGACCAGTTGCCAAACCTCAGTTTTCCCTCCTTCAAGCCGTCCCGTCAGGCCCTTCCCACAAAGGGACAGGAAGGACACCCTTCAGACGCATGTGAGCCTAGTGTATATCCCTGGCTTCGGGCCTAAGAAACCAAAGGCTCAGAGAGGCTCTGCGGCCTCCCCAGGTGTGTCCTGCATCTCTCCAGGTGCCCAGAGAGCTGGCTAGGTGGCAGTGAAGTGATTGCCCAGGGGAATGAGCAGGGCAAGACACATGGCCAGGGGAAGAGTGGGCTGGGCAGTGGAGAATGGGGTGTTGTCTCAGGAACCAGTCGGCATGGCGGCCAGCCGCGCTCACTGCCAGGAACATCCACACAGGGCCAGCACTGGAGGCTTTACTGTTTTCTGTAGTCATTTCTCTGGGGTGGGGGAGGATGACATTTTAAAATGAATTTTCAGCAATAATGGATTCCCTTTCTTGGTTCCCGGCACCGAGCTGCAACACAAAGAGACAGCATTGCTAGGACTCCTTGAGGGTCGGGCTGGAACCCTGAGAAAGAAGCCCACACCTCACGTCCTGTGTTTTCGTCACAGGGCACTGAGAGTCCCGTTCCCTCCACTCCCAGAGATGTCCTGGCCCAGTCCGGCAGGGCAGACACTGCAGAGCAGAGCGTTTTCGGCTTTCATTTCCTGCGCCCCACTTCCCACCACTGACAGGTCCCTGCCCTGGCCCTGCAGAGCGCACCCTCTCGGCTCCAGGCCTCTGTGGCTGCCTGCGCCTTGGTCCTGCACCTCTGTTCCCTGGAATCTTGTTTCCACCAGCTCTGTGAGGTCACAGGCTGGAGGTCACTGTGCATTCCATACCTCACCCAGCTCCTCCCCTGTTACCCCCCACCCACAGCGGCCGGGCCTGAGGCTGCTGCACTCACTCTTGGTTGGCTCCCTGCAGCTGGGGTGACATGGCCCCAGTCTGGAGAAACTTCGCTTCTCCTTCAATAGTGGCACTCCTGAGCCCTTGGTTGCTGAAGTCCAGGTAAGAGTAGGGCTGATTCTTATCTTCCTGACCCATCGCTTCTGGTGGCTTCTCCAGCAGCTCTTCCTTGTCTGGGCTGGGCTGGATGGGCCTGGGTGAAGGCTCTGCAGCCTTCTGGGATGGAGCGTTGATCTTGTGTCCCAGACTGGGCAGGTCCATGCAGCTGGGGGAGGCCATGGCCAGGGCCGTTGCAAAGTGAACTACTTCTACCAGCCCAATGGCTTGTGGCTGGGGGCCTGGTGGTGGCAGGGGGCCTGGTGGTGGTGGTGGGGAGCTTGTGGCTGTGAGAGCTGAGCAGGTGCTGGGGCCCTTGGGCTGCTCCTCTGACACTGGCCCCAGGCGTCTGGTGCTCTTGGTGCTGCCTTGGTTGCCCTGCTTGTCTGTCGCCACTGGCAGACTGTGCTCTGACGCCTGGACAAGCTTGTCAGCCCAGAACAGGTGCTTGGAGGTCTGGGTGTAGCAGCTCCTGGGGGTCACTGGGGCCTCCTCCCTGACACGCTGGTGCCTGGGGGCCGCTGGCTGCCTGGAACTTTCATGGCACAGCACCAGGGTGGTCACCTTCCAGCCTCGATCCTTGATGGGCTTGGGCTCAGGCTCAGGCTTGGGCTCCGGCTCAGGCACCGGAATGGGAGCCGGATGTGGTGACGGCTCCCCCTCCAGGCTCTCCAGCTCGGGTACTAAGTCTGGATCTGGTTCCCGAGCTAGCAGTTCTGTCTCCAGCTGAAAGGTTTCAACTAAATGCTGTGGGCACATGGATACCCCTGCCCAGGCCCTGTGATATCCGTGCCCCTCCCATACCTAGTGCCCCATTAGGAGCCCTCTCCAGGAGGTGGTGTGGGCAGGGGTCCACACTGGCCTGGTCCTAGGGTTCCTGGAATAGTCTGGAATGGGAACCATGGGCTCCAAGGGGCCCCTTGCCTGCCACTGCCCCAGGGGAGGTGACCCCAAAACTCACCTTAGTCTTGTCTTCCTCTTGTGTCACCCAGGGGCGAAAGTCGGTGTGGATGAAGTCGATCCTAAGGCAGAGGACTCAGGGTGGGTGTAGGGCTCCATGGGGCATTGGCTTCAGAGCAGGGATCCCCTGCCTCACTCAGGGCTGGCAAGATGGCCTGGCTCCCCGCTGCCCCAGGAGCTCTAGTGGGGGGTTCCTTCTTAATTCCCTTTGTGGAACCTGGGGCTCCAATGCTGGGCCAGTGCTGACCACTGCACTGCATCCCAGCCCCTGACTTTGAGCTTCACAGAGCTCAGGACCCTGCTGTGGAGTTGGGTAGCTCTGCCCCACCTGCTGAGCTGGGTTCAGGGGCATAGATGAGGTCCAGGGCCTCTGTTTTTGTCCAGCCCTGGGGGAGCTGATGCTGGCACTGAGAGCTGGTGCCTGGGAAATGGCAACATCCCCCGCCAGGTGCCACTCCTGGCTGGAGAGATCCAGAGAGCTGGCAGGGATGTGCAGGTGGAGGTGCCCTGTTCCCTGGCCTCGGTCCCCGGGCATGGTGACCTCACTCCTGCCCAGGTGTGCACCACCCCCACCTCAGACAGTGGTTCCCCCAGGCTTCTGCTTTCCTTGTACCCCGCCCTCCTCACATCAGGGGCAGAGGCAGAGATGGAGGGGTGATGCACAGCACCCGGCCCGGGGGAGATTTGGAAACGGGCAAAATGGAGGCGGCCCTAGGTGTGGGGTGCAGGGGGCTGGGTCCTGTGGGGCAGGGGCCCTATGATGAGGGGTTTGTTCTCACTGGGGCTCCAGGATCTCCACAGCCTCCTTGCCACAGCAGGGGAACACGCCGCCACCTGGTGGGAGAAAGAGGTTAGGGCCTGGGGCTTTGGTAGGGCCCAGCTGCCTTGGTTCCTTCCCCTCCCTAGGTAGCGGTCCTGACTAGCCCTTACCTGGCACCTGTCCAGGCCCCCATAGCCACCTGCCCAGGTGCCATCTTGGCCTCTTCTGACTCCTGGGATCTGCCACCACCATGCCCCAGGTCTACTCAACAGCTCTCCCTCCCGCTGATGGAGGCCACAGAGTCCACCCCAGAATGCCCAAATCCCTCTAACAGAACATCAGCAGGGCTGGATGGCTGCTGAAGTGACTTGAACCCAGGTTGCAGACCCCTGGCCATCCTCTGAGTACTGTGAGACGCGTCGCAGCTCTTGGAACTGGAAGAATAATCTGAGGCTGACTTTGCTTGGAACCTGATTGCACCTCACTTAGGAGTAGTCTAATGTGGATTTGAGTGACACTCTGTGATACATGAAATAATTTCAATTTCCAGTTGTGCGTATATTAATCTTGTATCCTACAATGATGCTAAAATATTTTTAGTTCTAGTAGCCCTTTTTGGAGGGGATCAAAATTAGGATATATGGAGCTATATCCCTAGACCTCTTTACTTTTTTAGAGTGTCTTGTTCAGTTGCTTAGGCTGGCCTCAAACTTGTGATCCTCCTGCGCAGCTGGGTTACAGGTATGCACCACTGTGCCTGGCTCTGGTAACTTTCACAAGAATTTATACCACATAGCATCTTCTGCACAGATTTCCCAGTCTGGACTTTCTCCTCTCTTTTCTTTCTTCTCTTTCTCTTGCTTTACTGCACTGGGAGCCTCCTCCATACAATGGTGACCAGAAGGGAGTGCACATCCTTGCTTTGGGTGCAAATATTTCACCACTAAGCATGGTGTTAACTGCAGTTTTTTCCCCCTTCATAGATGCCTTTTATCAGGCTGAGGAAATGCTTTCCTGGTTTGCTTGGATTGTAGCTAGGGTTGTTGGATTTTATCCAGCATCTTTTCTTCTTTTTGCATTTATTAAGATGATCATATGTTTTTTAACTATTCTGTTAACGTATTGTATTGAATATATATATATATATCTCACCAGGGATGAAACTCACAACCTTGAATCTGCCAGGCAGGTGCTTAAGCCACTGAGCCAAACTCCCGGCCCTAGTTTTTTGAGGCAGGGTCGCATATGTAGCTTAGGCCGGCCTTGTGCTCACACTGTAGACCGGCCTCAAACTCACAACGTTCCTCCTACCTCAGCCTCCCGAGTGCTGGGATTAAAGGTGTGCGCCACCATGCCCGGCAGTCATATATGTTATAATATGTTAATGTATGGGCTAATTCTTTTTTTTTTTTTTTTTTCCGGTACCAGGGATCAAACTCACGACCTTGCACTTACCAGGCAAGCACTTGAGCCGCTGAGCTAAATCCCCGGCTAAACGGTTTTTCTTAATGTTAAATCAGTCTTGCATTGCTGGGGATAAATCAGATATCCTCTCTTATACTGTAGAATCTGGTCAACTTTTTTTTTTTTGGTTGAGCTACATTCCCAGCCCCTTTAAAAAATTATTTTGAGACAGAGTCTTGCTAAGTTGCTAAATTACCCAGGCTAGGCTCAAACTTGTTATCCTCTTGCCCCAGCTTCCCAGAGTTCTTGAATGATAAGTGTGTACGTCCACATCAGGCTTGGTTAACTCTTTTGGAATTTTTTGTGCTTTGTTTATGAGGCCTATTGGTATTTCGTATGGTTTATAGTCCCAAGGCCCCACCAAGTCTCATGTAATCATGACATGGATGCAGCTGAGTCTAACCTTAGTGATTGGTTTGTTGTCTGGTGCTGGGATTGGTGGTGTGAGTGCAGCACCCACCCAGGGGCGGAGCCGACAGACAGTGTAAAGGTGGGAAGAAGGCGTGTCTTCCTTCTCTTGTGGGTTCGCACCTTGCTGTTTTGCGGTGGCCATGAACAGCTAGCCTCGCCATGGCACCCTGCCTTAGAGTCAGCTGAGTATGGACTGAAACCTCCAAGAACTGTAAGAAGTAAACCTTTCTTCCCTAATTTTAGGCATCAGGTGTTTTGTCTCAGCAACGAGAAAAAAAGTAACTAAGACAGTGTATAATTTTCTTCTCTTGTAATGAGCTTTTCACATATTGATATGAGTAAGCTGGTTCCATAGAATGAGTTGAAAGTATCTCTTCAATTATGTAATTTTTCTAATGTTAATAGAGTTCACAAGTGAAGGTCTTGAACTGGAGCCTGGAGTTTTGGGAAGACTGTCAATTACGTATTTAAATTTAAGAGCTAGATACAGCCAGACGTGGGTAGCACATTCTTGTAATCTTGGCACTTTTCAAGGTTGAGGCTGGAGGCTGGCAAGTTTGAACTTAGTCTGGGCAATTCAGTGAGACTGTCTCAAAAAAAAAAAAAAATATATATATATATATATATATATAGGGCTTGGAATCTAGCTTAGGTGAAGACCTTGGGTTCAATACCTAGCACCAATCAAAATCTGCCCAAAAAGTCTAGTTACAGGGCTGTTTTGGATATTTTTTCTTTTTTAGTATGGTAAAATACATATAACACAACGTTGACAATTCTTAACGTTTTTCTCTTTTATTTATTTCCTTAAGTGTGGGGTCGAGTCCAGGGCCTTGTGTGTCCTCAGCCATGCTCTACGCTGAGCTGTGCTCCAGCCCCATTTTAACCATTTGGAAGTGTGCAGTTCGGGCACTGAGTCCATTTACACTGCTGCACAGCTGTCACCGTCCATCTCCAGAATTGCTCTATTCTTTTTTGTTTGCTTTTGAGATGGTCTCACTATGTAGTTCAGGTTGGCCTTGAACTCATTATATAGCACAGGCTGGCCTCAAACTTGCAGTGGTCCTCTTTCCTCAGCTTCCTGCGTGTGGGGATTATAGGTGTGTGCCACCACACCTAGCAAGAATTGCTCTATTCTTGAGTGAGGTTTTAGAATTTGTACCTTTTAAGGAATTAGTTCATTTTATATAAACTGTCGCCGGGCATGGTGGCACATGCATTTAATCCCGGCACTCAGGAGGCTGAGGTAGGTGGAGCGTTATGAGTTTGAGGCCGGCTTGGGCTACAACGTGAGCAAGGCCACCCTGAACTACATAGTGCGAACTGCCTCAAAAAAATAGGGCTGGGAGTTTGGCTCAGTGACCTAAGCGCATGCCTGGCAGGTTCGAGGTTGTGAGTTTGATACCCAGTACTGTAAGGAAAAAAAAACAAAAACAAAAACAAAATATATATATATATATATATATATATATATAAACTGTCAAATTTATTAACATAAAATGTTCATAGCATTCACTTATTATCCACTTCATATTTCTAAAATCTGTAGTGATACTATTCCTGATGAATTTTGTCCTCTTTATTTTTGGTTAGGGACTTTCCAGCTTTATTGATCATAAAGGACCAGCCTTGTTGTTATGGTTTAGATACAATGTCCTCCAAGTCTCACATCCATGGGGGGTGGGGGGCTTGGTCAGAAGGGGTGGGGCACTGAGGATATGACTTGTTTTTTGTTTGTTTTTGAGAAGGGTTTCACTATGTAGTCAGGCTGGCCCTGAACTCACTGTGTAGCTGAGGCTGGCCTTGAAGTCACAGTGATCTCCTGCCTCAGCCTCCTGTGTGCTGTGCGTCACCACGGCCAGCATCGAGGACATGACTTGAAGGGGTATATTCTGATCCTGGTTCCTCCTTTCTCTCTCTGCTTCTGGATCACTGTGCAATGAGAATCTCTCTTCTGCCATGCTGTTCTGCCTTGGAGTCAGCTGATCATAGACCAACTCCACTGCAGCTGTGAGCCAAAATCGCTCCTCTGTTAAGTTGTGGTTGTCAAGCACTTTATACCAGCAAGGAGAAAGTGACAAAACAGACAGTGTACCACAAAAGGGGTCACTGATGTGGTTCTACCTGGCTCTGTAGTTTAGAAGTCTCTGGAACTGGTGGTTGGAAAGGTTTGGAGATTCAGGTTAGAGCAGCCTAGAATGCGGTAAGCAGAGCCTAATAGGAGGTTCTGGTCTGAGCTCAGAAGAGCAGAATGCTGACATGAATGCAAACAGTAAAGGCCAGGCTCAGGTTCAGGAGATTTCAGTTGAGAACAAGGACAACATTGGCAGCTGAACTAGAGGCCATGTATGTTATGCTTTGGGAGAAAATCTGTCTACATTTTGCTCATGTCCTGAGACTGTGAGAGAGATTAAGGGCAGCAGACTAATCTGGTGGAAAAAATTTCAAGGCAGTCTAATTTCTAGACTGTGTCATGGATACCGCTGGGTGCTTCTAGTCAGATTTATAGTGAGAATCAGTAGCAAACAGCAGAACCCAATAATTTGAAAAGTTTGCAGTTTTACCAGAATATAGAAGTGTCTGCCAAGTTGGGGCAAAGGAGAGCTTCTGTGCTGAAAAGATTAGCATTGAAAATAAACTAGGTACTTCGTACAGGGGCAAGAAAAAAGATGCCTTGCGGGCATCTCAGAAATTAGTAATACCCCATACATTGCAGGTTCAAGGGAGTAAAACTGTAAACCTTTCATTTAAGAAGAGAGTCCCTGGATTGCATGTTCATTCAGGGCCACCTAGGGAAGTGTATCCCTAAGTTCAGCCATCCAGACAGTCATGGCCCATGGGGGCCTAGCCTCTATGTAAAAAGAAGTACAGAAGAAAACAGCTTTTGACAAATAGAATTGGAAAATAAAACACAGAGACTACTCCCAGAAGTGGAATCAAAATATCAAGGTAATGTGAAAGAAAAGGACAAATAGGAGATCTAGTCCTGGATTCTAAAGTGAGATCCAGAGAGAACAGAAAACATAAAGAAAAAAGAAATCAAAATTTTCCTGAGCTGAAGGATGTCATTGCCTTAAAAGAGCTCAATGAGTGTTGAACACCACATGCTTGAAGACCCTTGCTTAAAAGTCCATTATAGGCTGGGTGTGGTGGTGCACGTCTATAATCCCAGCACTTGGGAGACCGAGGCAGGAGGATTGCTGTGAGTTTGAGGCTAGCCTGAGGTACCTGATGAGTTCAAGGCCAGCCTGAACTACATAGTGAGACTCTGTCTCAGGGAAAGAAAAAAAAAGACAGAAAGAAAAAGAAAAATACATTACATCAGGAATAAATCCTAAATGTTTCAAAACCCAGTGACCCACAAGGGGAGGAAAATAATTCTGGCAGAAAAATTAGCAACAATGAGTGCCTTTAAAATTCTGAAGAAAATAACATTTATCTCAGATTTTTAATATCTAACCAAACTGTCATTTCAGACATGGAAAGACAGAGAAAATTTACTTCTCTTTAAGCAACTGAGGATGTGTTGAAGCCAAATGACTATATAACCAAGGGAACCAGGAAGGGATGACTTGCCCACCCCAGCAAGGGTCAGCCCCACATGGGAATGGCACAGAGCTGACAGCCAGTTCGAGCAGGGGTTGAAAGAAGAGAACATGGTAAAATACTTGACCAGAAGAAACACCTGAAGAAGCATGACAATAAGAGCAAGGGGTGTAAGAAAAACAAAAGGCTGTACAGGAAAAAAAAAAAAAAAGTAATTGCAGTAGCTTTCCAGGCTCTGCAGTGGACAACAATCACAATAAATTAAAGCTTGTACATAACATTTCAATTTTTAGTGTCAATATAAAGAGAATTTGGGAAACATAATTGTGATTACAGAACAATGTAAATGATACCAGTCTTGATATTTAAAAAAAAATAATATGCATTAGAATTTTGGGGAGGAAGAAAGCAAGCAGGAATGCCAAAGAGAAGGATAGAAAGGTAGGGACACTGTTAAAAGTGGATGAAAAATAAAAATCTAAGTATATTTAATTTTTTTTTTTTCAGCACCAGGGATTGAACTCACAGCCTTACGCCTATCAGACAGGTGCTTAAGTCACTGAGCCAAACTCCTGGCCCTAGTTTTTTGAGGCAGGGTCGCACTGTGTAGCCCAGGCCGGCCTCGAACTTACAACGCTCCTCCTACCTCAGCCTCCTGAGTGCTGGGATTAAAGGCGTGCGCCACCACGCCTGGCTAGTATATTTAATTTCTAAAAGACCAGCAGGCTGGGCTGGGGATTTAGCTCAGACTCAAGTGCTTGCCTGGTAAGCACAAGGTCTTGAGTTCAATCCCTGGTACAAAAGAAAAAAAAAAGAAAAAAAAGAAAAAAGGACCAGCAGGCCTGAAACTGATGATGTCACTGGTGGCATGGGGGCAGCAGTGGCTTTGGAACAGGACAGTGCTGACACTGGGGTCAGACAGAGCGAGCCTGTGCACGAGATGAGGGCATGGAGGCAGAGTGCCTGTTCCGGGGGCGTGGTGTATGCCACCAGACGACCTGCTCAGCACTGTGGGGTGCCTGCGTGTGCCAGGAGGAAGTGCAGGGCCTCAGTTCTAGGCATGTTGCTTTCCAGCCTCTGTGTCCTCTTCTCATTCCCGCTTAGCTCCAGCTGCTGCTTGCACATTCTTCCTTGAGGCTACTGGAATGGGCAGTGCTCCAAACGCAGAGCATCCTGGGCCAGGTGCTGCCCCTCCTAGGCCAGGCTCCCACGGGACCCCCTCATTGCCCTGGGTGAGGGGCCACTCGTGGGGTGGCCCCAGGGCTGGCCCCCAGACCTCCCACTGCACCCTAACCCTAACTCTTGGAGACACGTGAGGGGTTCACTTCCCATTTCTATCTCTAGCAGGGCATCTGGCAGGTGCTCAGCATATGCTTTTGCAGAGAAACATTCCTATCCTTATTCCACCAAACCCTGGGGTTCATCCTCCATTTCTTTATTATTTTTAAAATTTTGAGACAGGGTCTCACTAAGTTGCTCAGGTGGGACTTGAACTTGCAATCCTGCTTCAGCCTCCCAGAGTGCTGGGCGTGTGACACCATATTGGCTTCACATTTCGCACTCAGGTTTACACCGTGTGCATTCAGACTCTGCAGGTCAGATGGGTCTCCCTTGGCAGTTGCTCATCTCAAGCCCCCTCTCCTAGCTCAGCCTCCATCCTCACTGAAACTAGAAACCCGAGTGTGTGTGCCTCCTTGACTCTGCAGCCTCCTGACCTTCCCCACACTGATGCTGACTTGGACGCAGCCCTTTGCCACCTGCCTGCTTCTCTGTCTCCCAGCACCAGAGCCTCCCTCCTTCTGGGGCGTGATGGGGCTGACTCCTCTCAGGGAGGAAGCAGGGTGCTGCCGCTTAGAGCAGGCCTGGCTGCTGCAAGCCCTGAAGTGGTAATGGTTGTGCTGTCTGAGAGGCTCAGGCTTCCAGCCAGATCACAGCAGCCACATCCCTCAGGGTGAAGCGCCTGCCACATCACTCCTGCCTTTGGCCAAGTGTACTCCAGGTGGCCTCAGAGGTGCTGGCATGGTCCCACTTCTGCCTTCTTTCTTCTCTTGGCATCTTGCTCCCCTGCCTTGGGCTCACAGGCCCTTCTGTGCTTCGGTGTCTTTGTGTATTTCTTATAGTTGGAAAGCAATAGCCTATTTGCCTGAAAGCCTGACTCAAATCTCCCGTGCCGCCTCCTCTGACAAATCCAGCTGTCCAACCTATGTCTGGACTTGGCTTGGCCCACACTAGTCGGCCTGAGATTGCGCTAAAGGGCATAGAAATGGTTTAAGACGCCTGTGAATCCTGGGCCAGGGTGTGAGAGGCTCTCTGGTGGTTACTGCGTGTTACGTATTTAATGCTGACACGTCCTTCTGAGAGAGATGGTCCCAAAAAAACCCCATTTCAGTGATGATTTGAGCTCGTCTGCGAAGGGAGGACCCCGGCACAGACGCGCAAACCCACTCACAAAGCACAGAAAACACGAGGCACGGAGATGAGTGCACTCCCCCGCGCAAAGCTCCAAGCACCAATAAGCACAACTAGTCTTGATTTCCTGGGATAACCTGCAGTTTGGGACAATTCACGAGTTGCTTCCGGGGAACACCACACTGGGGACCTGAGAACGCGCTGAATCTAGCAGGGGACGAGCACGTGCATGGCGCGCACTTCCGTGCTCTGTGCGGTTGATACTACACGCGGTTGGCGCAGGCAGGGCCCCAGCCAGAGCCGCACTCTCTGCCGCTTAACCGCTTAACCCGCTTAACCCGTATTCTGCACCGTTCCACCCCACCCCGCGCGCCCCGACCTGTGCGCCCCATGTGGGCCGAGCTGCGTCGTCAGGGCACCGGTTGGCGGCTGCTGCCCCTCGGCCTCCAGTGCGCTCTTTGGCTGGGGGCTGGGGCCGCTGGCGAAGCTGGGGACCCCGGCGTCTGTGAGGTCGCCGCGTCTGTGACGTCCGGCTGCGACCCCTCCATTGCCAGGGGCATGTGTACGTGCTCGGGGCATAGGGCCACAGCCCACCCCTCTGGGAGCCTGAGGCTGGGAGTGGGGCGCGCGCACCTGTGGAGAAGAGGCGCTGGTCCGCCTGCTCCTGGAAGGTCGACCTGAACCTGCCCAGTCGCTCAATGGGCAGCTGGTCACTGCCTGCACCCCCCTTTGGCCACACCCACAGGCCTTGACGTCCCCCTGGGAGTGCCTGCCCCTGCCCCCACGCAGGGGCCTTAAAACCCACCACAGGCTCGGACGGGCCAGAGAGAGGCCTAGGCTGGAGATTTGTGAACACCGCTTTATTCCTCACAGTTCTCTGCAACCCGCACGCCACAGAGCCAAGGCTGCTGCCCCTCTCAGTTTGGCAGGACACTCCCGGAGCAGGCTGACTCCATGAGAACAGCTGGACAGTGGCCACCTTGGCTTGGGGTGGGACAGAAGTCTCTAATTCACAGTTGATTTAATGCTACAAGAGTCCTGAACGGCTTCCCGGAGCAGAGGGAAGGGTGCTATCTCCAGCATGGAGGAGCCTGGTGGGTGCGTGTGCACACTGCTGACTGCGGCCCTCCCCACCCTGGCCTGCTGTACCATGCAGGGCCACCACCGTGCTGGTGGGCAGCCAGGAAAGTGCTTTGAGGTCATCAGAGTGCAAAGTGTGGCTGGCAGTGGCCCTTCATGCGAGTAGACGCTGGTGGTGGGGGCGTCTGTACCTGCCGTGCTCTGTAGCATACACTGTGCCCCATCTGTAAACCTCTCTTGCCACCCTGCACTTACAGAGGAGGGAGCCAAGTGCTCCGGGGAGCAGTGGAGGCCAACAGCAAAGGACACAGGCTGAGCTTGGGGACTGAGAACTATTTCCCTTGCCACCTTCTCTCGTCCCTGGTCAAACTGCAGGTTGACTGAGGACCTGCACTGTGGCAGATTCTCAAGGTGGCAGTTCCACAAAGGGGCCTTCCCAGGCTACATCCTCTCCTTCCTCCTCCATCCCAAAGTGGGGTGATGGTCAGCATAGCCAGGCCAGGAGTTGAGGCTCCCATGAACCCAAGGTTAGGCACACTGCCACCCTGCTCCAGTGTGACCTGGCTGTGGGACCTTGGACCTCCACCTGCCCCTCTCTATTCTGTTCCTAGACACGAGTCCTCCTGCCTCTGTCTCTTCACACCGAAGGCAGGGCATGAGGGCTCAGGTGAGAAGCATTTCACTTGCTCCCAGGGGACAGAAGACCCCAAACAGGCTAAGCCTGTCTCAGGGCAGACCAGGCACCAAGCAGGGTGCTGCTGCGTCAGTGAAGTGGCAGTGGCAGGCAGGGCTACGGCCTGTTCTCCAGTTGGCCATGCTTCACCCTCCAGCTCCAGGCAAAGCTGCAGTCAGGGGCCAGGGTGCACTGCAGGTCAATGCCTGAGTCTGGCACCTCCATGTCATAGCGAATAGGCTGTCCGTCTTTGGTCACCAAGCTGAAGGCTGTGGCAGGGATCTGGGGGTGGAGCAAACCAAGGATTGAGATGGCCCAGCAGCTGGGGAGGCATCAAGCCACGCTCCTGCTACACTAGGGGGCGCTTTGCTTCAGCCAATGGGCAGCCCTAGGACGTGTCTTCCTCTCAGGAGGACCTGGAGAACGCCACCCCACCCCAGTGTTACTGGTCTTGCGCTGGGCCACAGGAAGCAGTGGAGGCCAGTCTGCTCCCTGGAGTGGCATTTCCAGGGTTCTGAAAACACCTGCCTCACCTGGCTGCTGATGCCAGTTGCAATGTCTCCCACTTTGACCCGGTGGAACTCTCGGATGTGCAGGTGCTCACCGTTGAGAGACTGTATTTGGACTTTCACACCTAGAGGCGGGCAAGGCGACAGGAGAGCAGCTGTCATGCCCAGGAGGAGGGACCTGTGTGTGGGGGTTGCCTTACGGGGAGCAGGTTGGCTGTGAGGAAGCAGTGAAGAGAAAGCCAGGCTGGAGTGGCTCAACCTCACACACCTGTGGCTTCCTAGCCACAGCCTGGGGATCTGCACTATCTGCTGCTAGCTGGGGTGGCTGCTGGGATGTGGAATTTCAGCCCAAGTGAAGCAGAAAAGAAACAAATGCAGAGACTCTTGACATTGCTCCCCAAAGAAGTGGCTTTGGCTTGGGCCACGGACTGCTGGCATGAGCTGTACTGGCCCATGAAGCCCTTGTCTACCAAAGTCATAGCACAGCCCAGGCACCCAGCTTAGAAACAGAGCCTGTGTGCTGTCTTCCTCATCTCTGACCTCCACCTGGGGAGGTGGCCAACAGCTTGCTGCTGACTTTCAGTTTATAACACGCAGGGGCGCAGGGGTCTTGTTCCTTCTTCCCTCAGAAGACATTAACTCCGGGCCAGGAGAGCTGCTCTTCTCCCTAGCACGGGAGCCCTGGGACGCCATCGGCAGCCAGTGAGGAGACAATCAATGGTCCTGTGCTGCCCCACCATCTCCGTGGACAGGGACCTCGCCCTCTGGGCCCCAGGTGCCCTCCCTTCCCTCCCCCTCCAGAGAGACACAAACCCTCCATGACCCCAGTCCCAGGCCGCTTGGCGGCCAAAGGTTGCTGGGCTGTACCGTTGAAGTAGCTAGGGGTGTCGGCAGGCCGCCCCCAGGCCAGCACTGTGCTGCAGCTGGAGCTCCGAGCCTCTGCCTGGCTGCCCCACGAGTGGACACCGGAGCTCAGGTTGTCCCTTGAGCTCTGAGAGGCCTTTGATGGGTTCTGAAACAGAGCAGGCTCAGGCTCAGTGACCGTTTCTGGGCTTGTGTCCTTCAGGGTGAAGGGACAGGTTCACCTGGGTCAGTGAGGGCAAAGTCTGTTTCCACAGGGGCCAGAGCAGCTCCCCACTATGCCAGCAGTTGATTCCCTTCCTCTTCCAGATGTGCTGTCCCATTCTACTGAACCATGGTGCCCCTCAGTGAGGACCCCTCCCTACTGCCCACCTTGGCAAGGACCCCGCCCACAGCCCATCTTCTATCTTCTGGCCAAGGGCCAGAAACAAGGTGCCCAGCTCTCGGCAACTCACCTCACTGCTCTCTGACAGGGAAAGGCTGTCGATGCTGAGACACGAGAGAATCTGCTCTTGTTCCTCCAGAGAGAAAGGTTGGGACAAGCTGTTTAGAAATAATTCTGCAAGAAGAGGGAGAGTAAAGTAAGAGGTTGGCAGGAGGTCGCCACATGGTGGGCCCAGTGGGAAGTGACCTGCAGGCAGGGCCGAGGGGAGTGGGCTGACGCTGGGCAGTAGATGCTAGGGTGGGACCCGCCGGCCCCTTACCTATCTCCAGCTGCTGCAGCTCCAGCTCGGGGAGGGTTGCTCTCCTCTCTGGTGGGTTGAAGCTCCTAGCCGGGGCCAGGTCCAGAGAGGACAGAGGTGAGGGTTCCCAGGGTCCAGGGTCCTCCTGGCTCAGGTTCAGGGTGGGAGACTCGCTCTGCTCTGAGGATTCTGGCAGCAGTGGGGGCTGTGTCATCAGAGCCGGGCCTGTGCCGTCGTCTGGGGGCGAGCACTTCTGCCGCTGCACAGGTGGGGCCTGGGGACAGGCGGCCTGGTCTCGCAGCGGGCGCCTGGGCTCCTTGTATTCTCCCTTCCAGGGACTCCTCAGACCTCCCACTGTAAGACAGTGTACGGGAGGTGGGTGCCAGAGCACGGGACACAGGCCCTGCGTGACACAGAATGGCGACCTCCTGTCTTTATCCTACTTTCCTTGTACTGTCAGGAGCAAATCCAAAGCCACAGAGCCAGCTCCAGGGGATGCTGTTGGGGGGACTGAAGATGGCTCTGGGGCTATGGTGCAGGTGGGGCAGCAGCTTGCCTCACATATGCAAAGCCAAGGCTGGGTCCCAGCACCGTGGAAAGACAAAGCCTGAGTGTCTGCACACAGCGCCTCACTCCCCCGGCCCTGGCTCAGTGTTTCTGTGGTGCTGTCCCTGCCCCTGCGCACTGCTGCGGCCACCTTCCTTCCATCTCTCGCCTAGGACCACTGCCTGTCCTCTCCCAGGGTACCTTCTATGTGTTCCACGTGTCACTTTTGATTTGATTGCATTTGTACAGTGTATTTTCATTGATTGGTTTTTAATTTAAAGCAGCACATTGTGTTCTGGGTCTCTTCCTGTTGGTTCCTCCTTCCCCTCAGCCCTGTGGCTTCAGCTGAGTCCCTACTGCTCTACAAACATCGAAAAGCTTTAAGTGCTTGTGGTATCCCGTCCCTACCATTTCCCCTCTACTCTTCTGTGGGGAAGGATCTGATTGCAGCCTACCCCTGGCAGCAGGGGTACATAGCCATGTGGTGCCCTCTGCAGTGTCAGGGATCCTCTCCAGTGCACTGGGAGTGGCAGGGCTGGGCCCCAGGTCTGCAGCCTGGCAGACACTCTCCTGCAGTGCCCAGGGGACTGACTGCTCTCATCCCCACCAGTACTTGCTGCGCCAAGGTTCTGATTTTTCCTGTTGAGTGTCTCGTGGTGCCTGGCTTCATTCTGCCCTCTGATCCTTAATGGATTTGTGCCTCCCTCACTGTGCCACCCTCTAGCATGGTCCCAGCACTTCCAACTTCTGGGCACCCTGGACCCCAGGTGGGGAGCCCTCCTCCTGCCCTGCTCCTGGAAGAGTAGCTAGCCTGGTGCTCACCTTGCTGTAGCGCCTTGCACACCTTCCCCAGAAGCTCTCCAGCCGATGCACGGTGGGCAGGCTCCTTCATCAGCCCCTCTCGGATGGCCTGGGCTGTGAGAGGGGCACAGGAGGCTGGGATCTCCCTCACAGGCGGAGGCTCACAGGCGATCTGGGGGCCGAAAGACAGCATTGGGCCCTGTCTCCTGCTCAGCACCGGGCCTTCTGCTCTGCCCTCCCACTAACACTGTACCGGGATCTACAAGGGCTTGAGGGGTCTGGGTTAGAGTCAGGGCTTGGCTCCACTTTGAAAGGGGAACAAGGAGCCAGGTGGCAGGATGTCCATGTTCTATAGCTGGTTGGGAGGCAGGTGGAGGTGGCCCAGGTTGCAGGCAGAAAAGATTTGGGTGGCGGGCATTTTAATCAGGATATTGCATTTATGACCAGGTTTCCCCTGGCTCAGGCCCTCTCCAGGCCTGCTGGCATTGCAGTCCTGCGGTCCTGGGCACTAGCACTGACCTTGAGGCAGAGAGGCCCTCGGAAATACTGGGTCCAGGGGTGGCAGCCGTTAAGCATGTGCAGCATCATGCAGCAGCTGCTCCACACATCCACCTTGGCATCGCAGGGCTTCCCCAGCACCACCTCGGGGGCCATATGGGTCTCTGTGCCAGGGATGGAGTCACCTGAGGGCAGGGTGAAGTGGAAACAGCACTGTGAGCTGGGGGCAGGAGCCTGGGAGGCCATTCCTGTACGCTCCTGAGGTCCCAGGACTGGCACAGAGGATGCATGTCACGTCAAGAAAGGAAATATCAGCTGGGCATGGTGGCGCACGCCTTTAATCCCAGCACTCAGAAGGCTAAGGTAGGAGGAGTGTTGTGAGTTCAAGGCTGGTTTGGGCTACAACGTGAGCGCAAGGCCGGCCTGACCTATATAGTGCGACTCTGCCTCAAAAAACTAGGGCCAGGAGTTTGGCTCAGTGGGTTAAGTGCCTGTCTGGCAGGTGTGAGGCTGTGCGTTAGATCCCCAGTGCCACACACACACACACACAAAAAAAAAAAAAAAAAAAAAAAAGAAAAGGAAAAGTTATTTTTGTACTAAAACACTAAAAAACCCACTAAAACCATTGTAAGGTGGAAGTCAGGTGTCCAAGTTGGTTTGCAACACAACCCTTTAACAACACACAGCATGCGTCAGACCCAGCTGCACACTGTTGCCTCAGTGATGAGGACCAGAAATACTCTGGGTTCCAAATTCTTTCCATGTGCAATAGTCCCATGTATACAGTGATATACCCTGGGGATGGGCATACACAGGACATTTATTTATGAGTATATATATGCCTTATACACAGCCCACAATGATTTTTACAATATTTTTAGTGTGCCTGTTCTGACTATAGCCTCTCATGAACTGAGGTATGGAATTTTCTCATGGCATTGTGTCAGTGCTCAAATACTTTGGAGCATTTTGGATTTTCCTGTTAGGGATGCTCAATTTGTTCATCTAAAAGATTGCTTTTCCTCTGGTCAAAATGGAACCATTTTATGCTTAATGCTATATATGAGAAAAAGGGCATGAAGCTGTGTTGTAATGGGCTAAACCAGGCACAGAAAAAATCATGGAATTACACAAATTAGTCATGATTAACTTTCTGGGTAAGAGAAATGTGAGAATTCTTTTTTCCTTTTATACCACTTTGTACTGTATTATTCAATGGGCAGAGATTGTTTAAATATTCAGAATAATGGAAGCTAAAAAGACCTTCATCACTATAGCGCCTGGGCCTTGGGGAGCAGCATGGAATGGGGTGCCAGAGGCCATGACTACATTTATGCGCAGCGAGAGCCTGGTGCCGACCTGGGCAGCTGCCTGTTGGAGTCCGCGGGTGTCAGGTACACATGCCACCAGCTCCACAGTGAAGGCACACAAGGCATGGCTGATGCCCAGTGAAAGTCACTGCTGTCATTTGGAGGGCAGTGGGGCTTTACCTGTGAGCAAGGACTTCCCCAGGCCACTGGGTCGCAGGCACACGGCATGACCAAAGTCGCAGAGGGCTGCACGGTTCCCATCAGTGGACAGGAGCACATTGTCAGCTGCAGGCAGGCACCCAACATGGGAGGAAGGGGACAGGTGAGTCACATGGGCCCCAGTCCACTTTGGCTCAGTGTGGCCTCCAGTGAGCCAATTTTCTGGCTGATCCTACAAGACAGCTGCTGCTTTCAGGGTTTCATCAGTCACGAAAGCAGGGGAGGGGCAGGAGAAACATACACCACCACTCTGCTCTGCCACCCCATCCTGTGGTCAAACCACAGTTCCAGGCAGAGCTGGAGAATGCCACTCCCTTCCCATGGGCATGGAACCCTGATCAGGACTTATGGCCAGGAGACTGATTAGGCAGGAAGGTGCAAAGAGGAGCCACAGGGAACAGAGCCTCACCTTTGACATCTCCATGCAGAACCCTTCGTGCATGCAGGTACTCCAGCCCCTCTAATGCCTGGCCCAGGTAGAAGAGGGCCCGGTCCTCTGGTAGACAGCCCTTCTGCTTTATGAGCTGACCCAGGGAGCCACCTAGGAGACACAGGCAGACTGCATGTGGGGCCTTCCCAGCTGCCATGCAAGCTGAGGGCAGGTGGAAGAAAGCAGGCTTTCCCACAGACTAAGTGTGAACTGACTGAAGAGCAAGTCAACCTTGGCAAAACTGTGAAGGAGAATGACTACCACTGACACTTTACCTTCTAGCAGCTCCATGAAGATATTGACCCAAGGACCTTCCCTCACTGCACCATACAGTGGGACGATTCGGGGAGAGTTCAGTCCTGCACATGCCATCAGCTCTTCTGCCCGAAACACCTCGACCCGCACCTGAAAGGGCCCAGAGTCGGCTTGAGCCAGGGTTAGGGGCCAGCTGGGTGCCCACCATACTATTAGGACCTCGGAGCTCCATATGCAGACATGGGATACTCCTGGGATAATGCTCAGGCTGCATGGAGCCCAGTGCTGCTGGCCTCAGGGACAACTTTGTGTCAGGGGCAATGCTCACACTTGAGATTCCACAGTGCTGACCATGGGTGCAGTCACACAAGCTATACTCCTCACAGCCTCCCGGCATGCTGCTGCCCTCAGGTGCCTAGTATAGAACCTCCTACCCCAGCCTAGGGGGTGTTGTGCAGATCAATACCCACATCTCCTCAGAAGTGGGTTCTCCCCATCTGTCAGGTGCCTCTGGTCCTCAGCATCCCTTCAGTACTTTTCTTAATTCTTAAAATTCTTTCCCAGAGGACTAAAATGTCCAGACAGGCCTGAGCTTTTATTTACTCTGTCTGTAGCTGTTTCTGCAGCATCTGGGGATAAATGTGGTTACTGGGGAAGTTTTGCCTGGGCCACTTGTGCCATGGACTGGCGGGTTGGGGACATCTGTTGCTTTCTGCAAGGGCCAGCAGCGTGGCGTGGTGGGGGAAGCTGGCCTTAGACACAGGCATCTCAGGCATAGATTCTGGCTTGGCCATTTAAAATAAGGCTGTATGTGTAGCTTCCAGTACATTTCCACATGTGAATGGTGGGGACAGGGGCATCCTGCTGGTCACCAATGGGCACAACAGAGCCAACTGCAAGAGACGGGCCTGGCGGTTGGTTTGGAGACTTGCTGACTGACAAACTGCAGCTCTGATATGGACAGGCTTTCGAACTTTTGCCTATTAGTGGAAAATGTCTCTCTCTGGTTACTTAAGAGAATATCTGGTTTATTTAACCAACTATTATGAACTTTGATTTTAATCTGCTTCCAATTCTCAAAGGCAATGAACTGATGGGACTAATTCACCAACAGCACGTGCACTGCCAGTGTCTTTAACATGAAGCACCCTAGCATCCTGCAGGATAATTATGCATAGGAGAGAAACCAGCTCAACTTCTGCTGCATATGGTATCAACCACCTGCTTGACAGTGTTCAGTTCCAGCACCAATCACGCTGTGCTTGCTGGATGGGACATCTTCAGGAAGCTGTGATGGTGCTTTGGGGCAATATGGAACAGCAAGTGAAGGTGGTGTTGTCTGGTCTGATTTCAAGGCTCGAGAAGCTGTACCTGTGTCCTGTCAGCACTTTGGCTGTTTAAGAATGGAAGGAGAGTTTTTCTTTCAACATATGTCTTGATTTTCAAATGGGTGATAAATTTCAGAATAGACATTGCTAGGTCTGTTTAAATAAATGAAACTGCTAGACACCTGCTTTGATCTGAGGTGCCTTGAAAAACTGAGATGCCTAGAACAAGACAGTACGGGAGTCTGTTTAAACATCGCAGAAATCTATGTCTTGGCAGCACTAAGACAATCCCAGCACCTAGACTGATGGGGACAGACCAGCCTGGGAAACCTCAAACAACAGGGTGCCAGGGGTCTGGGTGAGCCCAGGGAAGGAGGAGGGTGCTGAGGAGTTGGGGAATGGTGGACCTGGCCTGCAGGAGGGGCTGGACTGGGATGGGTATGCTGGTGGGAACTGGTATTTAAGGCCCACTAACACAGGCCAGGCACTGTTTCAACATTTTCTAAGCTTCAGCTTGACAGTCTATGGGGTGGTTTCATCACCGCCATTTCAGATGAGGAAGTGAAGGCTGGGTGTTAACTTGGCCAAGGTCACTAGGAATGCAGTGTCATACCAGGTTTTGGGCTGGGGAGGCCGGATTCCAGAGCTGCCTGCCACTGTACCCCCAGAAAAACTTCCAGGCTTAGCCACTGCTTGTGAGTGCGTGTACACACATGCAGGAGCATCCCCAGTGCATGTGTACACATGTGAACAGTGCTTGGCCCACTGGCAGATCCACAAGGCACCTCCCCACTCCATCTGCCTGCATGTCTGAGTTGGGACTACTCTCTCCTTGAAACTCCTCGTTTTCTTTCGGATCATTATAGGCTGTACTGTATTGGCAAAAATGGTGCTATAAGCAATTCTATCAGTTGAGGAGTCCAGGAACATACATTACGGGTAAGTGACTGATGTAAGCCTAGATGGCCCCCTTCATCCATCGTTGGTGGGCCCCAGCCCTTGTTCTGTTTTCATCTTAAACATGTCCAGGGCTGATGGCTGCTCCACCTTTGAGCTGCATAAGTCTACTCTCTGTTACAACCCCAGTTCCTTCAGCTCAGGCCTATGGGTTCCACCTGTGTCCCCAGGCCTGCATGGAGCAGGTGCTGGGTGACTCCTGGTTTGACTTGGCCAAGACCACACTATCCTGGATCCCGGGACCCCATGCTTGTGCCAGACACCCTAAAACGAGCAGTTCTTAACACTCTTCTGGCCACAGGTCCTTTTGAAAATCTGGTAAGTGGTGTGGACCTTGCCTATCAAAAGCATGTGTGCCTATACATGCCATGCACATAATCGTGTTCCAGAACTCAGGGGCTCTATGAATCTCCCCAGGGACAGGGATAAGGACTTCCATGCTGGCTGTTAGCTCAAGGGTTGTATATAAACTGTTAAGGAACTCTGTCCAAGACACACATCACGTGAAAATCGTAGTGCAGAATGATTTCTAGAGTCACGTTTTTTTAAGAACCGCATCTATGCATGTCTAAAAAGATTTGTCAAATGCCATTTACCTCTGAGAATGGGACTGGAGACAGGAGAGACTTGTTTTTCTTGAGTATTATTTGACTTGAGCTTGTATTTGTTTGCAATTATGAGTTAAGACCAGAGAAAGCCTTAAAAAACCAAAAAACCCATCTGCCTTCAACTCTGGTCCTGTGGGCAGTCAGCAAGTGACCCAGGCCAAGGGTGCTCTGGAATGAAGACCGAGGAGTGTGGGCATCAGCACCTGGTGTCACATGACCCCCGTGGCCCCACACTGGAAGGGCTCAGGCCTGCTCTGGCCCACAGGCAGCCTGGCTGCTGGTCCCAGGGCCTCACAGGAGCTCAGTGAGTGCTCTTGGGGTCTTCCAGCTGAAAAGCTGACAGCTTACCCTACCTGTCCTGATCTTGGCCCTTTAGAGAAGGGCCATGTGAGCTGCTCCACCAGTGCTCCTGGGGGAACAAGGTGGAGCTGTGTGCGTGGACAGCTGGTGCTGCGAAGTCCGTACTCATGTGTGGACCTTTCCCGTTAGACATGGGGACGGGAATGGAGTGTGTGTCCTGCCCACTGCATTGTGGTTGTTTACCTCGTTGCCTGAGACTCAGCAGAGGGACAGCTGAGAGCCAGTGACTAAGCTCTGGCATTGGGAACCTGACTCCAGGACACTTCACACTCTCACTCCTCCCAGGAGGGGCAGATGAGCCTTCTCTTGTGGCCAGGGAGGGAAACCGCAGCTGAAGTGGTTAGGCTTGTGGAAGAGGATGATCCACACTGGCATGAACTTGGTGGGTCCTTCTGCCAGTGTGGGTGGGAAGGTGGTGCTGTCATTTGACGCAGTCTGTGTGAAGTCTGGATAACACACGGGCTGCCCTGTTATCCTATCACCCTGAGGTTCAATTCTGAGCAGCCTGAGAGCCTGGCCACACACAGAGCTGGTGTGCTGGGCCTGTCTGGACTGGTGACTTGATCTTTGATTCCTTTTGGGGATCAGTGTCTCTGACATAAGGCACTTGACACAGTGTGTCTGAGCTTATTCACTCTACCTGCGGGCCAAGACAATCAAGCATTAAAATGCTCCTAGGGTGCTGAGCATGGGCTGGGGACACGGTGGCTTCCAATGATGGAGCTGGGGTAGGCGAGGAGGTGCTGTAGCAGCAGGGCTGACACTTGGGTCACTGGACCTGCAACAACTATGAACCCCTGGCTCTGGGCAAATCATCAAGGGGGGGGCGGGGCTCTGCCATTGCTGCAACCCCAGGACCAGATGTCTTTCTTTCTTCCTCCTCTGCCACAAGAGTGGCTCAAGGCCACACACGAGGTCAGATGGACAAGCCTGGGTCTGAAACCTTAGTCACTTTTGCTTGTACCACCTGGAGGCAGGGTTTGAACTCAGCATCTCCCAGTTCCTGGCGTCCATCCTCTAACTACCATGGGTCCAGGTGCTGGATGCCCCACTAGGTGGCCTGAGGGTGGTGGCGCAGCATGAGTTTTGCAGGGCAGACTGGGGCCAGGCCCTATAGGCCCTAGAGTCAGGAATGGCCTGGGTCAGATCCTAAAGCTGGGTACACACACACACACACACACACACACACACATTGAGGGGAGCGCTGGCACGTGATCACAGGCTCCCCCGGACTCCAGCTGACTCAGAGCCACAACCACTCCAGGACTATTCTTTTCTTTTCTGGTACCAGGAATCGAACTCAGGACCTTGTGCTTGCCAGGCAGGCTTATGCTACTGAGCTATATCCCCAGTCCCCTAGGACTATTCCTGAAAGAAAACAGAGAACACAGCAGTCCTCAGAGCCTGGCCACCGCCTCCCAGCCCAGTGCCTCCAGGCCCACCTTTTTGACGGCACACTGGAAACCTGTCTGCTTGTCCCTCATCCTGTGGACCTCTCCGAAGGAGCCTCTGCCCAGGCGGGGCTGGTGTGTGGCCCAGTGCACCTCTTCGAGGTACTCGTAATCCACCGGCTTGAGTTTCTGGGTGGCAGAGAGAGGTAGTGTCAGTGGCCAGACCTGGGTCTGGGGACCACAGCGAAGAAGCCCAGGTCAGCATCTGGTGGTCCTGTCAGGACTGCTAGGCTGACGTAGGGCTCTGTGGGGTGGGCTGAAGGATGTGCAGGGCCTGCTGGCTGCACTTGGTGACAAAAAAGCCCCTTGGATTTGTGACTGGATGGAAACGGAATTGCAAACAACTTTCATGATGGATAGAGACCTCAGGAACTACCAGAAGTCAGAAGACAGGAACGACAAAAGGACAGAGTCACAGGAGAGCCATTAAAAGGGAATGGACAAGGCGCGGGCTGCATGCCTGTAATCCTAGCACTCAGCCTGAGGCAGGACAGTCATCGTGAGAGAGGTCAGCCTGGGCTACGTAGTGAGTTTAAGGCCAGTCTGAACTACACAGTGATACCGTCTCAAAAAAACAAAAACCAAACCAAAAACAAAACACCTAGAAAGTAAAGTTGAGTGAAACGTTATCTAGGTAGGACAAGAACTGGAGGAAAAAAGAAGGAAGGAAGTTAGCAAGAAGGCAAAAGCCTCATTTTCCTTCAGCCCAAGAAGCTTGCTCAGTTTCCCAGAATGGATGTTATTCCCAAACACACACAGCCACAACAGGGTGACTTACTGGAGGAAATGAAAACAGGATCAGCTAGGAAGGCTGCAGCAAGGCTGTAGGTGGGGACACAATGGTGCCACCCCCACGGTGGCTAGGTCTTGGGTGTCCCCAGGGCCTGTGTGCTAAGGGCCTGGCTGGAGCCTGTGGAGTTTCTGGGGGTGGTGGACCCTTCTGAGGTGTGCTGGGTGGAAGCTGGGTCCAGGGCTGTGGCCTGGAGAAGAAAGGGCACAGGGCCCTTTCCCGTTTTTCTCACTGTGAGGTGAGCAGCCTCCTCCGCCGGGCGCTCTCACCATGATGTGTGGTGCCACCACAGGCCCAAGGCAACAGGACGAGGGACCAAGGGCTGAGGCCACTGACTCTGTGAGCCATGGAAAACCTTCCTTCCTTGCATGTTCAGGTATCTTGCCACAGTAATGAAAGTTGACTAATAGTCCTGATGGACCCTTGGTGGATTGTTGCCATAGGCACGGCTGACAGGGAGAGAGCCACCCCAAGGTCTGCTGGCTTGGAGGGACACACTGCTTACTCTACTGTGGTTCCTGGCCTATATGTTAGTGGTGAACGTACAAGGGCGGGAGCCTAAGAGATTTCTTACCTCAGTAAGCAGCACCCCCTCGTTGTCCTCAGTTTCAGGGCTGGGCCTCTGGGGCCTGAAGCGCCCTGCTGACCAGGTCTTGGCCAGAGTGGCCAGGCTGTGGGCCTGGCCCGAGCTCACACTGCCGCGTAGGGCGTGTACCAGGTACTCCTCCACAGAACACTTCTCCTGGGTAGGAGCTGGGCAGCTGGGCTCGTGGGGTGGGCCAGGCAGTGGCTTCTGATTGTCCATACAGACTGGTTTGTAGAGGGCTGGGCTGGGCAGGGGCTGCTGGCCATCTGCACAGGCCAATTTGCTCAGGACGAAGGAGTCTAAGGGATGTAGTTTCCAGGGCTGGAGCGGGTGGAAGGGGAAGGGATGGGGCAGTCTGCCGTAAGGGAAGGGGTGGGTGAGACGGGGTAGGGGGCCCATGTCCTGGGGATGATGCTGTTTCCACACGTGGTTTAGACACTGCAAGGGGCTGATCAGTTTGTGGAGTTCTGGTCGTGGCAGTGCTGGTCGCAGGCCCTCATCCAGTTTCTTAAAGCAGAGGTGGCCAGGGCCTGGTTCCTTCAGAGGCTTGGTGAACTGGGGGATGTTTCTGATATACAGGGCACCTAGGGGAGGTTTGTCCTCCTGTGGGGAAACACAGTGTTAGGACTCACAGGTCCATGAGCGGCGGCCTGTCCAACGTGGTGGGTCTCACCTGCACTGGGACTGCACAGCTCTCCTGCTCGGGGGTCCTGGGCAGGGGCTTGGTCAAGGCCACTCCAGCCTGTACCAGGGACTTCACGCTCTTCTTCCTCCGTTTCTTTCGGGCTTTGCCGCGATGCTTTCCCTTCCGACACACAGGGGCCATTTTGCCTTCGGTTGCATGGGCCACATTGTTGGGGATTTGATCAAGACTCTCCGGCTGGCTATCAAAAGGGGGACAGGTCCACCACATGAGCCCAGAAGGCAGGAAGACAGAGAGGCTTAGATCACTGTGTCTGAGGAGAGGCAGACTTGAGCATCAACCCAGTTTTGTTACTACAGTTATGCATCACTGAACAACATGGGTTCATCCTGAGAAAGCCAGTGCTAAGTGATCCTATTGTGTGACGGTCAGAGCACTCATACTCGAGCAGGGACAGTGCCACTAGGGAATATCGTCTCGTGGGACCACTGTTGGACACATGGCATACTGCTGACCAAGATGTCACTATGCGGCACATGACTGTACTCATGTGGGCCTGCATGGTTCCTACATCCCAAGGTCACCAGCTTTCTTATTTACAAAATGAGTGCAGTATTTCTGCCAGGCAGAGGAGAGTCCCCAGCTCAGTGCCTGTCCCTGTGGGCAGGGACTGGGGCTCAGTGTTTCAGGGGAAACTGCTCCCTGGGGGCTGCCCTGGACAGATGTCTTCAGCTCTCACGGACAAGAGTGAGTCTATTTCTACATCTTCTTCCCTGTGGGGTCCTGGAGCTCTCGGCTGTAGGAATGTGGAAAGGTTGCCAGAATGGATAGCCTGCCCATGCCAGGGAACCTGCCTTTCTCTGGTGGCCTACAGGCCGCCATCACCACAGCTCTGCCTGGCTTCCACCTTCCAGAGACTGAGGGAACTGGCCACAAGAGAATCCTGGAAGGGCTGCAGCCCTCAGCTTTCTACTGTGGAGACCATGCCTCAGCCTCCAGGTTCACCCTCTGCTCCACAAAGGAGGCAGTCCCACCCCCACCCCCCGACCTGGGGACCACTGAGGCCTGCAGGCTTCTCAGCAGCTCAGCTCAGAGTGGGCTCATCAGAAAAATCCCTTTTTTGGCTGCTGAGGCAATGTGAAGAATTTGACCAAGTACTGAGCCTTTCCTGTTTCCATGGCAAAGCCTCCCCAGAACCCCTACTTTTTTCTTTCTTTTTTTTTTTTGTGGTACCAGGAATTGAACCACAGTCTTTGCACTGAGCTGCACCTCCAGTCTTTTTTATTTTTGAGACAGGGTCTCGCTAAGTCACTAAGTTGCCCAGACTAGGTTCAAACTTTTGACCCTCTTGCCTCAGCCTCTCAGAGTGCCAGTGCCAGGATTACAGGTTTGAGCCACTCCCACTTGCAAAAGTCTGCCTAGTGGTAGAGAGGAGTTTGTTTGTGGGTTGAGTTCTTGGTTGCCAGAAGTCATCTCTGGGTTGGGAGACACACAGGGTGGGTTGGCTGCCCTCTGTCCGCTTGTGTGCCCCTTGCAGAGAACACCAGAAGTGGCCCAGAGGGCCACTGTACTAGTGGCTACACATCAGCAAGAGGCACTGCCATTCCTGGTGCCCTCCCCGTGGATAGAAACTAGGCTGCATGAAGAACTTGAGAAGAATGACAGTAACTTGTCATGCGGCTCCATGAGCCATGAGCTTCTAAAATTTCCCGGCCTGGGAAAGCTGGCAGGCACCAGGAGTAGAACCCTTCTCCCACCCCAACTTACTTACCTGTACTGCTTTGAGCCTGCGATGAAGATTCGTCCTGAAAAGGTGGGGCTGAATTCCTGGCTGTTCTCACCTTGAAGGCAAACGGTCTGGGTCAGCAGAAAGGCACAAAAGTCTTAGTGCCCTGTTGGGAGTGCACTGCCTCCAGCTTAATGTGTGCAGAGAGGACTCCACAAGCGGGGGCTCAGGATTCTCCCTTCACTTCCTGTGACGTCTCAGGGGCCAGGCTGCCTGGAAGTCGTCTCTCAGTGTCAGCTTGGGTGACAGCAGCCCACATGTGGAGCTCACAGTCATATGCAAACTGAGGCATCTGCTGCCTTACCGCCCAAACCTCAGCTTTCCGCAGAAGCCACCAGAGGCAGTGTGGATGTTGGAGTACATCTCCACAGGTCATGTGTGAGGGAGGGAGAGGGAATCTGGCTCTCTCAGTCCTCCTGGGAGCTCTGTCACCCGCATTGGTCCCGCAGCTCGGGTCCATGGTGCTCTTGCTCTGGGGTGGCCCACTGGTTGGCTGGTGAAGGGCCTGCCTGGAGACATTTGGAGCCCCTGCCCTACTGCCTTGCAGTGTCTCCCCTTCTTGGGTTGCCATGGGCACGGCCTGTCTGCCACGCCTCCTCTGGTACTTTTACAGCACCCACTGCACACTGGTCTTGGGCTTAGACTCTCAATTCTCTCTTTTTGTTTGGTGGTTCTGGGGATTGAACTCAGGGGCTCTCTACCACTGTGTTACATTGCCGGCCCTTCCAATTTTTTATTCTGAAACAAGGTCTCACTAGGGTGTGAAGTTGCCCAGGCTGTGCTCAAAATTGTGATTCTCCTGCCTCAGCTTCCTGTGTCTTATGAGACTCTCAGAGTGGTCAGCCTGAACTTTGTGTGAGGAGACTGAAGGCTGGCCCACAACACCCTAGTACTTACACTCTGCCTGGGCGATAATGGAGATGGCAGCCGGCCCGCCCTCGGAGCCCTCCTTGGCTGTGCCTTTGGTGATCACATCGTTCAGGATGCCCCACTTCCCGCAGAACACAGGGCTCTTGCCCACAGCCTCCAGCTGCACACAACTCTGCTTCTTCCCCAGCACCTGGGGTTTCTCCTTGGTCTTGGCGAGCTCCTTCTGCTGCTCGACCGCTGAGGCAGGACTGCCTGGGCAGGCCACTTCCATCACTGCCATCTCCTAGGCTCACGCTCCCCTGGGAACAGACATAGAGCAGTTACTCCTAAGCCTAGCAGCAGCAGGGCCACAGGCCAGGCTCAGGTTGGAAGGGGATGTGGGGGCCCAGGGTTTTGGCCTCTCTGTCACATGTACAGAGAGTGTATAGGAGCAGCCTCTCACCATGGACACACGAGTCTTGTGCAGAACCCTGGGCCAACCACACTCTACACACACAGACCCCCTCCCCCACAGGCACGGGGCCAAATGGGGACGCAAACATTGGGCTGGCTGTTTCTTGCCTCAACGATGACTGAAGCTTTTGCTATTACCTAGCAGACCAGGACAGGTGGTGAACGCCATCTTCCAAAACTCACCTCATCAGCCACACATGAGCTCTGCCTTCATAGGGGACATATTTACACTGTTTACGGGGGCCTTTCTCCAAGGGGAGAGGCTCAGGTTTGGTCTGTCTCCCAGCAGGAGGCAGATTCCACACACACACATGTACCATCACACATCTCAAGAAATACATTGTCAGGCAATTTCATCATTGTGTGAATACTACAGAGTGTGCTTACACAAACCAACATGCCTACAACATGGGCAATGTGACTTTATGGGATCACTGGCATATAAATAAATACATAAGTCCTATCATTGATCAAAACACTGTTATGCACTATATGACTGCGTGTTCGTGTCTAATGCTGTTTAACATCCAGCCTGCAAATGTGCTCCTCACTTGGGTACTTCCCCGAGGTGCATCTGCTTGTAGCACTCCAGGAACAACCGACATGCTTCCTCCTTTAATGTCTAAACTCATTTGCTGAAAACTTCTAGGTAATGTTTTTCTCTCTTTTCCTTTTCTTCCCATTCTTACTTTAATTTTTAAAATTTTTGTGGCATTGGGAAATTGAACTTAAGAGCCTTCATATGGAGCTAACATCTCTATTCCCCTTTTTGCCCCCATCCCTTTTTAACAAATATTTTTGAGACAGGGTCTCACTAAGTCACAAAATTGCCCAGGCAGGGCTCAAACTTTCAATTCTTCAGCCTTAGCTTATGCCATGCACCATCATCAGCCTAGCTGGTAACAGTTTTTCTTTCAGGCAGTGTTAGCAGTGGCATCTACACTGAAAGCTTTAATACCAACCAGTACCTCTAGACATCTGAGGACAAAAGACAAAACTATCTCTGAATTGTCGCTAGACCAGTCTTGGCCTTCTCAAACAAGCTGACAGACAGCGACCCTACACGGCCAACAATCTGTCCCCACACCATGTGGATGGGAACTGTCATGAAAAACAGCAGCAGAACAGCAACCCGAGCGTTAGCACATAGAAGCCTTTTTAAAGGGCTGGATCCTTTTAGGGTATAAAATGTTTAGGTGGAAAAAACAAACAAAAAACCTTTTAGGTGGCACCAAACACAGGCAAGATTTTTAACTGCTTCTGATGGCAGGTTGGTCTTAAAGTGTTAATACATGCCTTCTTCCCTGACATAATGCCATGAACCCAGGATCAGGCCTCTGTTCTCAGGGGAGAAGGTTAAGTCACATGAAGCCAGGTCTCCAAAGCCACTGGCCTTCTGCCCCCAAGGGCCTTTGGGTTAAGTGAGATTGGGAATTTGGGGGACATCAGGTCCAAGTCTTCTCCTGCAGAATCTGCTTAACTCAGATTTCCCTCCAAGTTGACTCTACAAGATGACCAACAGTGGTGTGGGGTTTGCTGAGCTGTCAGCTGGTCCACTCTCTGCCTTGAAGGCCTCCCAGCTCCACCCAGAGTGGTCTGCCTTCTAGTAGGGATGCCTGGTTCTGGGGGCAGACACTTAGCAGGTAAATGGCACCCTCATCTTACTTGGTCACCTGAACAAATCTAAGGAGCATTCTTTTTTAAATTAAAAAAACCTCCAAATTTCATAGCAAAATAATGAGAATAATAATAGTTAATATTCTTTGTATCATTATCATCAAAGTAGTTATTCAGAGCACAAGACACAGATCAAAAGGCAGGTGAATGGTTCCAAGGCAGCCTATTTTTCTTTTTTTGGTTGTTTTGAGACTGGGTCTCCCTATGTAGTACAGGCAGGCCTTGAACTCGCTTATGTAGCCCAGGATGGGCTCGAACACAGTGATCCTCCTGCTTCAGCCTCCCAAGTGCTAGGATTATAAGTATGTGACACCATGCCTGGCGGGCTGTTTTTCTTGTGATCAGTTTTCCACATCCTGCACTCCCCAACCCTCTCCCTAGCCAGAGAACCCACCAAGGCTAGGAGCAGACCCTCCCTTTCTCAGCTTCTTTACCAGGAGCAATGGGACTTAGGGACCAACTTGGCCCTCTCGAGTGAACTTCAAATCCACTTATTTTCATCGGAAGAACTGGGGCCTCATTAAGTACAGACATTAATAATCCAAAGGTCACACGGGACAAAGTTGCCAGGCTCTCAACACTGTGTGCCCACTCCCCACACCTCCTGGGAAGCTCATAGTCCTTCTTGGTCAGAGGCTCCTGAGGGCAGAGAAGCCCTACCCACTGCGGCACCCTCGGCACACAAATAGGACAGTTGATGCTGGTTGCAGGAGGGAAGCAAAGGATCAAGGGTGCTTTCTATGACCTTCAGAGACAAGGATGAAGAGGGAGCCGAGCTGATGGTGAGGAAGGTGAGGCTCCTGGGGCACCTGGCTGTGCAGGGCTGGTGTGTTTGCCTCCAGCAGCCTGTATTCCGAAAGCTCATACTGAGCTGAGCTCCTCTAGAAGCCACCCTCTTGTCTCGGTGGCTAGCTGGCAGCAGACCAGGCCCCTTTCTCTGTGGAAGAGCTGAGGCCATGGCCATACCTGTTCTTCATGACCCAGCCACAGCCTGTCAGGGACACAGGAGGCTACGGAGAAGCTGTGCCAGCAGATGCCAGCTGGATCTCTGAAGGGCACGGGGAACAGGCTAACCCTCATCTCCCAGGGCACCGAGTCACTGGTTGGGAGCAGCAAAGCTTCTGTGGCTGCTTTCCTGTGCCACATGATTGTGACTCAGCCCTGCACAACAGCCTCTGAGTTCAGGAGGCTGTTCTTGGACGCCTGGCCCAGTGACAGCTCTCCGTACACACACACACACAGGCCTGGTCCCTGCCATCCCGACTCCCTGTGGCCTGTATTAACCCCAAGTGGCCTTCCTGGCCAACGGCTTTGTCTGAAGGCTCTGCCCTTACTTCCTCCTACAGCATGTGAGGAGTGGGGCCTACATGGGAGCCAGTTCTGGCAAAGCAGGCTCCACCCCACAACATAGCCTGGACATTCCCCCCACCCCACTGTGGCCTCCAGTACCCTCACACCCTGCTCTCCGTACCACAATGGAGATGAGGGTGTGAGTAGTCACAACAACCATATCACATGCCACAAAAGCAGGGAAGGGCAGGAGTGGAGTTTGTTCAGCGTTCTTTATGGCCTGATCTCACATGGTACCTTGATGACCCTGGCAGGAGTCTGCAGCAGGGATGACTGGGGCACTACCAGATCAGCTCTGGGCCATTTGTGCAAGAGGAGCTCTTTATCTGGCTTCAAGGAAGGTCTGGAGCCCCAAAAGGACCTGTGTTCTATGCTCTCCCAGGGAACAGCACACAGTATTCCTCGGGATCTCCAGGGACTACTGCTCCCCAGGAAGCTGCTCCAGATGCCCTGCAAGGTCAGGGCCAGGTGTGCGCCTCCCTTGCATTGGAAGGGTGAGCTCTCTAATGCTATAGCTGCCAACCAGAGTAGTTAGAAGACCATGAATTCTCAAAATGTGCTCATCCTAGACCTACTGAATCAGTCACGATCACTAGGCCCAAAGTCTGTTTTCTTTTTAATGGTGATGGGGACTGAACCCAGGGCCTCGCATATGCTAGGCAAGGGTTCTACCATGGAGCTACCCCCATCCCTTATTTTTGAGCTAAGGTCTCACTAAGTTGCCCACTAAGTCTCACTCAATTGTGATCCTCCTGCTTCAGTCTCTCAAGTAGGTGGGATTATAGGCATGCACTACTGTGCCCTGGCACCAGACTGTACTACTGAAAAGTTCTCTGGACAAGTCTGATGTCAAGCAGCCAGGGACTGCCAATCAATCTCTGTCCTATTCTCAAAGGCTCCACTGTCAGCAACACATACATGGCGGTTCACATTTAAATTTAAACAAAATGTAAAATAAACACTTCCCCTATTACACTATCCTACTGGACAGTGTAGATGGAAAACATGAAAGGTTGACCAGACAGTGCTGTCTAAGGCTATGATAGCAACATCTTGGATAGTGAAATTTCTGCTCTTAGGGATCTGGGACAGTAATGAGATATAAACTAAATGAACTTTTCATTCACTAGAAGGTACAAAACCAATGTTTTTTTTTTTTGAGACAGGGTTTTGCTATGCATTTCAGGCTGGCCTTAAACTCACTTTATAGCCCAGGCTGGCCTCGAACTCACAGAAATTCTTCTGCCTCAGCCTCATGAGGGCTGGAATTACAGGGGTGCATCACCACATGTGGCTCAAAATTAATGTTTGAAATGCTGATCTTTCGTATCATGTTTCAGTTTCCTCTTTTAATAAGTACAGTGTAGTGAAAATACTAGACTAAGAACCAGAAGTTATGGGTTCCAACCTTGGCCATTTAAAAAACAAGAGCAGTAGGGCCACTTTTGTCAAGTGAAATCATAACTCATCCTCCAACATACAAAAGCTAGAGCAACTGACTGGTATACAATGCACATGACAAACAGTTGCCCTGGTTCCACCTGCCTAGTGTCCCTCCCCCAACCAAGGACTCTGCAGAATCCTCAGAGGCCAAGATCATGGAAACCAGTGGACTGAGAAATCTTCTGAGGCTCCTTATAGATACAGGAACATAACTGATTTGCTGGGAGCATTTGAGGACCAGTGACCCCAACCCAGTACAATGGTCAGTGTTCACTGTCCCCATCAAATGTGAAGGTATGTACATGTCTGGCTTGGAGAAGCTCAGCAACATAATCCTAGCCACTCCCATGATCCTGACCTCCCAAGGCCATGCAGCTCCTCTCAGCTTCTCCAGAGCTGTGCCAAGGGTGGCGGAGGAATAGCATAGTATGTGAAACGCTTGTCAGATGGCTTAGCCAACCAAAGACACTAAATGAATATTCATTCTTCTGCAGCCTTATCTAAGGTATTCACACCTGGACCCTTGCATCTCTACACAAAGGGAAATGAAGACCTCTGTCTTACAGGGCCATCTTGAAAATGTTCAGAGGGCCTGCAGCAAACGCTCTCTCATCTGGAAGTAAAAACTTGTCCTTCTTTGAATGTCCAGAGGGGATAAATAGCAGAAGCAGAATGACTAAACTTCCTTATTCAAATATTGGTTGAAAACCAATGTCATCCTGGTGCTTCCTCTTTTCAGCCTTTGGCTTGCCTGGTCACTATGCCACACTGGGCAAGCTTCTGCCCATCAAAAATGAGGGTCTGTACAGGAAGGGGAGCGGAGGGCAAAGGCCAGGCAGAGTAAGCCATGTGCTGGGCAGCCAGGAGCCCCATCAATGCTCAGCCCTGGCTGCCTCCTCCTTGAACGCTGCCCAGCCTCTCCAGCCAGCGATGGGCAAGTCTTCCACCTTTCCCTGGCTTACTCGTTCCTGTCTGCCCAGATCTCCCTTGTGCTCTCCTCATTCACTGTGCCTTCTCAGTGCTAGGCACACAGTGACCATGGCCACGTACCAATGTCTGTGCATGAGGCTCTCTGATGCAGCTCCGCAAGGATGGTGTTCTCTGTGATGCAGAGGTTAGTTAGAACAAATGAGGCTGATTTATGCAACAAGAGCATTGAACACAGGTTAGGGTTCAGATCAGGATGTTCTTGGTCCCATTTGAGAACTGAGCAATGTTACTAGCCACACGACTATTGCTGCACCTCTTCCACACCTCAGGTCTGCTCATTCACTGCTGAGAGTCACGTCTCAGCCTCGTCTGCAGGAAGCACAAGAACTGAGAATGAAGGGCCTTGCCAGTAGGGGCTGCATCAGCTAAAACACAGCAATCTGAGTTACCCAGCACCTGCTTCTGTGGTGCCATCTTTTACCTGACTAGTTTATTTTTATTTTTATTTATTTTTTTGATACAGGGGATCAAACTCTACCTGACTAGTTTTAACAGATCATTTCACTTCATTTGAACAAAACAAAACTCCACCACAAGATACATACACAAAACAAGAATTCTAGGAAAGAAGATGTAAGTCTTTACTAAAGGATGTGCTTTGGAAAGAAAGGCAAACCAGGGAAAGGAAATGAGATACAAGATACAATAGGCCAGGCATGGTGGCACATGTCTCTAACCCCAGCATTTGGGTCTATGTGAGTTCAAGGCCAGCTTGGACTACATAGTGGGTTTAAGGCTACCCTGAACTACATAGAACTTGTCCAGAAAGAAAGAAAGAAAAAAAAAAAAGAAAAGAAAAGGAAAGAAACAATGGTGGACACAGGAACTGATGTGATATTTTCATCAACTTAATTAGTGGTTATATATAAAAATTTAAATTATTTTAATACATTTAAATCTAGACAATAATAAAGAAGGGTGGAATGGTGTAGTGGCACACACCTGCAATGCCAGTACTCAGGAGGCTGAGACAGAAGGATTACCATGAGTTTGAGGTCAGCCTGGGCTACGCAGTTAGTTCAAGACCAGCCTAAACTACACAGCAAAATCTTGTCTCAAAAAATTAGTTAGGTATTACATATGTTAAGAGTATATAAGAAGGTCCAGGGATATAGCTCACCAGCTCAACAGCACAGTGCCTGCCTGGCAAGCGTGAGGTCCTGAGTTCGATTCCTGGTACCAAAAAAAAGTAAGAACAGAAATACGATTCAGTGCTTCTTAACCCAAAAAGGAAAGAAGAAAACTAAAAACTTTGTCCTTTTAAGCCAAGAGTGGTGATGCATGCCTTTAATCCCAGCACTCGGGAGGCTAAGGCAGGGGGAGACTGAGGCAGGGGGAGGCTGAGGCAGGAGAATCGTTGTGATTTCGAGACTAGCCTGGGCTACAAAGTGAGTTCAAGACCAGCCTGAACTCCTTAGTGAGACCCTGTCTCAAAAAATAGGGCCGGGAATTCAGCTCAGTGGCTTAAGCACCTGCCTGGCAGGCGCAAGGTTGTGAATTCGATCCCTGGTACAAAACAAACAAACAAACAAACAAACAAAAAACCCCAAAACTTTGTCCTTCTAACTGAAGACAAGATAAGGGAATAGAACATAAATATCCAATGAAAATATAAGTTAAAGTAGCAGAAATAAGTCAAAACACTAATGCATTACTAATCAGAATATGTATAATTAAAAAACATATAATCAAACAGAATTTAAAAGTATATAGCAAGATGCTGACTACAATAAAATGAAATTATGCAGAACAGCTGATAATAAAAGGGTGGAAAAAGACATGCTAGGCCAACACCAACCAAAACACAGAGAGTCACATCAGCATGCTCCCACAGGCCCAGCAACCACACATGAGTTCCAAGAAAGGACTACCAAGCTCCGACCAGGCAGGGGCTGGTGAATGAGTCCCAGAGCACTGAGGCCCTGGGTAGTGCTGGGTCTGCTGGGCCCAGCGAGAGCACTCAGGAAGACAACTTGGCCCTGGAGGAGCTTGCAGTCCACCTGGGAAGAAATAAGCAGTCAGAAAAGTACGCACAATATGGGAGGGTAGTGATGGAGACAGACACACAGCAGACATAGTGGAGATGCTTCAAAAGAGGAGTGGGCATCCCAGGTGAGAGAACAGTTCAAGGTGAGGCCCAGAGCATGTCTATGTGGAAATAAAGGCTTGCAGCTGTTGGAAGGTAAACCTAAATTACACCCCTGCTGGGGTGAGAGGTAAAGTATAGGTATAGGTATCAGACTACAGAAATACACTTGGTCCTCACACACACCCTGGCTAAATTCTTAGAAGAGCAGGGGGTCAAATTCTGCATTCCTGCTGTGGTGGCTCACATCTGTAATCCTAGCATTCAGGAGGCTGATGCAGGAGGATTGCTGTGAGTTCGAGGCTTGCCTGGCCTGCAAAATCAGTTCAAGGCTAGCCTGAACTGCATAGTGAAACCCTGTCTCAGAAAAGAAAAAAGAAAAAAAGAAAGACAGAAAGAAAGAAAAAGAGAAGAAAAATTCTGCATTCCTGCACACTCCTGGGGGAAGCTACTAGTTAAGGGTAGGTGGTGCATGCAAACTGTCACTGGGACAGAACCCTTGGCTAGCCTAGCACCATGACATCACATTACAGGGCTCTGGAAGCCTTCATTCTTTCCCTGGAACAGGGAGACAAAGTGGGCAGTGAGCACAGGGAAGAAGAGAAGGGGCATCCCTGGCTCCCCACTCAGGCACTGCGGTGCAATCCAGCTGGAGGCATCTTGAGACTGAACTCCCTGCTGACTTGACTCCTGCTTCCCAGGAGAGCCATTTCTGCATATGTACTACCCATCAAGGAGGATATGAAATATGAAGGTTCATGAATCATTAAAATCTTACCGATTGATTATTTAAAAAAAAAAAAAAGGACATGCCCACCAAAACTCAGTCTCACTGCTAATTCCACAGGTTCAACTGCAGGGCAAATAAAACGGTAGAATTAAACTTATGACTGCCCTCTGATTCCCTCTGTGTGCCTGTGACGCTGGCCAGCTCCAGCTGGGCAGAAACACTGCAGAGACAAGAGGCCATCACATCTGTTCTATTAGCTCAGGTTTTACCCACTGCCAGCTCTGTCCTGACTGCTACCCACACAGCCTGTGCTGAGCTCACCCCAAAACGCCTTGTCCTTTAGACAACCTTGAGTGCAAAGACATCTGGCTCACAAGGGCCTGGTCCCCAATCTGTGGTCTGTACTTTGTCTGACCACTGCTTGTTGAGCCCAGAATTTGGCTCGGGTCCATATTCTCTCAGCTACTTGACTTGGTAGGCTCCCGGTGGGCCACATTCTTATGTGACCCTCTCAACGCTTGTTAGTCCTTCACAGACCAAGCGAAGTCAATAGCTCAGCCTCCTTTTCTGAGCACTGCCAGCACTCAGCCTCCTTGCTGCTCCCTCCCTCGGGCCCCTAATCACCCCCACTCCCTTTTATACATCAGTGAAACAGTAAAGCATGTACTATGAGACCACAGCTATGTCTGTGCACGCAACTCTCAGGACCACAACCTCATGTGGAGCAAGGGAAATACAACCCAAGAGGCTTAAATTATTTCTATAATAGAAAGAAACTGGAACAAAAAATGTCTAACTACAGGGGAAAGATAATAAATAAACCCCAGCACATCCATTAAAAGGTTTATGAATACACTTTAACAGAAGACATGCCTGTGGGACACAGAGCTGTGTCTAAATGTGACCCCACAGAGCACCGCAGACACCCAGCACCAATGGGTAGCAATGTTTTTCTTTTGGTCCTGGGCTTATGGATGTTTCAATATTTGTAGTTTCCTATTTCTTTCCACAATTTCTTTTCTTTTTTTTTTTTTTTTTTTGCGGCACCGGGGATTGAACTCACAACCTCGCGCCTGTCAGGGCAGGCACTTAAGCCACTGAGCCAAACTCCCGGCCCTGGTTTTTTTGAGGCAGGGTCGCACTGTGTAGCTCAGGCCGGTCTTGCGCTCGCTCGCCTTGTAGCCCAAGCTGGCCTCGAACTCACAACGCTCCGCCTACCTCAGCCTCCCGAGTGCTGAGATTAAAGGTGTGCGCCACCACGCCCGGCTCCCACAATTTCTTTTTCAGTGAGCATGTGTTTGTTTTCTCAGTTTTCTTTTCTTTGTGGTTTTGTTGATTGAACCCATGGCCTTTGCACTGAGCTACATCAGTTTTCACTGATTAATACACAGTATTTTCAAGTGATTAAGAAAAAACACAGAAAGGATACACCACAAGCAGCAAAGTCCTTCCCGCCCTTCCTGCATCCCTCACAGGGGATCCCCATGCCAGCTTCTCATAGATCCTTTCACAGATTTCTCTGTGGGATATTACTGTACTGTACTCTTACAATGAAAACAAGCTGTAACTGGAAAAAGCCCTCTTGGTACAGGATAAGAACACAGGAGCCTGTGGTCATACTTGTGAGTGGAGGTTGACAAATTCGGGATAAGCTGTTTTCTGCCCCACAAAATCTTGCCAGAACCTCTGAGGTGGTCACTGAGCTCTGGCAGCTGGGCCACAAAAACAGGAGGCTGAAGATGGCAAGTTGGCGCCTCTTGGTTTTGGTTTTCATTTCACGCCTTTTCTTGTTCTCCCTGGGGACTGAGTTGTAGATGCTATGACTCAAGAAGACAGGCAGCGTGTGCGGACAGTTCTGCCGTCTCCTTCAGCCCCAGCGGCCTGGCTTCCTGCGCATGTCTACAGTCACCCCAGGCTTGTCCTGGAGGCAAGGGTCATATGCTGGCCTCATAGAAAGTGGCAAATGTGACAGAACTGAGTCTGGGAGGACCACAGCTCCTCCTTGGTGCCTGCAAGAAAGGTAGGGCTAGAATGTGCACCCCAGGTCAGCACACCCACGGGGCAAGTTTTTCTGGCTAGTGTCTCCTGTCTTCTTTACATATAATCCTGACTTTGCTTTCTTTAAAAATAAAAATCTTCACCTTTTTTCAAATGCAATATAAGCATCATAAACCAAAAACAACCCTTGCAGCATTCCCTCTCCCTCCAACATAAGGATCATTTGCATGTGGTGTAAATCCCTCTAGCCCCATCAGCTGCCTACACAAACACACTCAGCATAGTGTTTAGATAAATATGGGGCTATATACACATAACACACTATATGTCATCTTTCACTTAATAGACTATAGACACTTTTGATTTCAGTTTACAAAGATCTACTTTATGCTTTTTAATGGCTTCAGAAGATTCCTTGTACAGTTGTACCAACATTCCTCTATGGATGGACTTTGTTTCCAATATTTCTTTTCCTTTTTTTGTGGTGCTAGGAATTCAACCCAGGGCACTGCATATTCAGGCAAGTACTCTACACTGAGCTGTATCCCTAGCCCCTGCATTTTTCACTTGTAAGTAATACTACAAAAAGGCTCATCCTTATCTGCAGTTCTGTATACTCGTACAAATAATACTGTGTGGTCACTTGCTGGGATTGGAATTTCTGGGAGACCCTTTTCTTCTTTTTTTGGTGGCACCAGGGATCGAACTCACAACCTCGCACCTACCAGGAAGGCACTTAAGCCACTGAGCCAAACTCCCAGCCCTATTTTTTTGAGGCAGGGTCACACTACGCAGTTCAGGCCGGCGTTGCTCATGTTGTAGCCCAAGCCAGCCTCAAACTCACAACGCTCCTCCTACCTCAGCCTCCCAAGTGCTGGGATTAAAGACGTGTGCCACCACACCTGGCCTGGGAGACCCTTTTGTTACAGCTCCAAGCCAGCTGCAAAATCCCAGCTGCTTGGGAGTCTGGGGCAAAAAGACTACAAGTCAAAGCCAGCCTGGGTGACTTAGACCCTGTATCAAAATAAAATTTAAGCCAGAGATATAGTTCAGGAGCAAAGCACCTGCCTGGCAAAAGCAAGGGTTGTGAGTTTGATACCCGGTACTAAAATAAAATAAGATAAAATAAAATAAAATTTAAAAGGGGCTGTAGGTGTAGTTCGGCAGTAGAGTGCTTGCCCAGCATGTCTCGAGGCCTTGAGATTCGTCCCCAGTAACCAACACACATACACACATGCATGTGCATGCACAAGTGTGACAGAAAGAGAGAAGGACAAGCCCAGAGGATGTCTTTGAAGTACATTCTGCACACCCCATCTGACCTCTGTTTGCACAGCAGCTCAGCAATGGAAGGGCTGAGGGATGATCCGCTGGCGTACAATGAACTTGGACCCCCAATTCCTTGGCAACGGTGCTGAGCTTAGTTGTCCTGTGGTCATCTGTGGGTGTTTCCAACATTTGTGCTGTTCATGTACACACAATTGTATGTGGTTGTCAATGATAACAGACCACTATTGCAGCTAGTATGCTTGTTGCTCAATAGGCTATCCATGTTTTACTCTCAAGTCCTCATAATACTGAGCAAGGCACTAATACAACGGTCCTAATATGGAGGGAGAAGCTGAGGCCCAGTGGCCAAGTAATTTGCTCAAGGCTACCCTGCAGGAAGTGCCAGTGGCAAGACATGCACAAGGGACTTTTATGTTAAAGTTCATACTCTCACCCCCACACAATCCCTTTTCAAATGATCTAAGGTTTAAAAATTGGGACTCAAATGCAGATGCTGTCACAAGCCAAAGATTTGTTAGTAAGAAACCCAGGGACTGACCTAGGAGGAAGCATCTTAATTAGGAAGCAGGAACACAGCTGCCTATGTTCTGGAAAAAGTAGAAGCAGAGGCCCCAAACTGAAATCATTACATTTAGGGTTAGGGTTACCTGGGCCCAACCCAAGGACAGATTCTAGGACCATGTTTATATTTGCCATTCATGTTATAAACTGGCTCCAGGCTTCCTGAGTCTAGGTGACTATTCTTCTATAACAAAGCCGTGAGCATCAGCTGCCACCGTCATCAATCTGATCACTATTTTGTCTCCATGTTCCTAACACAGGGCATTTGATAAGCTTTGAAAGAAGTGTCACAAGGGCATTTTCAATCCAACTCTCAAATCCCACGCCAACAGCAAACAGAAAGGAGGCCACAGAAAGTATCACCAGGCCAGAGACCAATGTGGAACTGGAATGAAGAACGTGGAAAGAAAAGTAGTATTGAGGGGGAAGAAAAACCCAAACAAGCACAGGTATATTTTGTAATAAGCAGCGAGGAATTTTTTTATATGTATACTATGTAGAACAGTTCAAGTGTCATTGAAATCTGCTAGTTGGGTATTTTGTGTCACTGAATATTCAACAATGACAAATTTCTGAAGTTTACTGGGCCATCTGTTCCTGCACACTAGAATAGCATTTCTTTGATAAGTCAAAGTGCACTTTGTGACCTTGCCACACCTTGAGGTCACCATTACATGCAACTCTACTTAACATCTTGGCTTGGACTCAGAACAAGAAGTGGTGACCAGGCTGCAATCACCGTCCCCCACCCCCCAAATACAGCCACACTCTCCTTTCTGGGTTTGGATATCAAATTTTCTCAAATGGGACTGGCTTCAGGCAGGGTTTACCTAAATCAAGAGAAGATGAAGAAAGACAGGCTCAGGCTCCCCACAGGGAGGAGCATCACTGCTGACTGGCTGAAATTGAGGAACTAGTTTGCGGAAGTTCAGCACAAACAAGAAACCCCAACAACTTTGCTTTCCTCAGAATACTCCAGTGCATGGGGGCATGGAAGAAAGCACATAGTCTGCTTGGTCCCTTGGCAGAAGAACCCCGACAGGACCTGTTTCTAGACACCCTTCATGCTCTTGGACGCAGGCCTGAGTGACTGGCTTGAGGACACGAGTGGCACGTTGCTTTCTTTTTTTTTTTTTTTTGCGGCACTGGGGATTGAACTCACAGCCTTGCGCCTGCCAGGGCAGGCGCTTAAGCCACTGAGCCAAACTCCCGGCCCTGGTTTTTTGAGGCAGGGTCACACTATGTAGCTCAGGTCGGCCTTGCGCCGCGTTGTAGCCCAAGCCGGCCTCTAACTCACAATGCTCCGCCTACCTCAGCCTCCTGAGTGCTGGGATTAAAGGCTGGGATTAAAGGCCTGCGCCACCACGCCCGGCTCGGCACGTTGCTTTCTGATATGGATTATATCCTTGTTGCTCTCAGGCAGGAAGCAAAGGGCTTCGGCCATGGATATTATGGGGAATTATCTCAGATTGATTCTCTGGTGAAAGAAGAAAATCAAGGAACAGTCACAGGTTGTTCCTTCTCTCATCCTCTTATACCTGCAGGGCCCAGCAGGAGGAGTCTGGATTACAGTCTGGCACTTCCACTCACAAGTACTTGCCCTTTGGCTACCATGTTTCAGGCACTGTGCTGGTCACCTGCAGTATGATGGTGATCACGACAGGTGGGAGCGTCCCTGTTGCAGCTCTGAAAGGACCTCTCAGGATGTCGACCTTTGCTGCCAAACAAGGTCAATGGGTCAGCCTTTCAGCATCTACCTAAATCCAATCTGAGGACACCAAGCTCGTGGGTTTGATGATATGGGCCCTGCCCTCTCTGTCCCAGCCCTGTCTTTAGTAGCTGGCTGCTCACTGTCTGCCCTGACAGTGCCTATGCCTCTGGAGATGCATGCCTTTGCCCAGGGGTGCTTTAGTTTCCAAACCGCTCTCAAGCTCCAAGTTGTCACAAGGACTGAGGTCCAGTGTGAGAGGAAGGCCAAGATTGTCCCTACCCAGATCCTGCAGATGTGAGGCCAGTGGGACCTTCCTGCCAACGAGCTTTGTGCATGATGGTCAGCACAGGTTCAGGGTGGGGACAGGCCTTGGACTATGGGTCTTCCTCGCTTCTCTCACGCCCATGGCTGTGGTTCCCAACTTAGCACCTGGCCTGACCTATATCATGCCTGTACCACCCCTGCCATGGTGAGCCCCTTGAAGGTGGTGCCTCAGTGGTACTTGTTTTTACAGATGCTCCTTGCCTTATGATGCTCTTATGTACCAAAACATCCATCAGAAGCTGAAACCATTGTACACTGAAAATGCTTTGGATACTCTAGCCCCGAACCTTTTAGAGCTTTTAATAATACAAACAGCGCTTTGTGGCATGTATGCCACAGGTTCACCACCACTGCCCTAACCCATCAGCACTAGAGCCTAGCCACACAGCACAGCATTCTTTCTCCTGAGGCAGTGGGGCTGACCTGGAGCTGCAGCTTGTGGTCCTGTCCAGCCTCAGCAGAGAGTTCTGAATCACATACTGTGGGCCTGGAAAAGACGAAACTTCAAAACTGGTAGTTTCCACTAAATGTGTATTGCTTCCACACTATCAAAAAGCCAAGAAACCCTAACCTGAACCATCATCAGTCAGGGATGCCTGCGTATTCGAGTAACTAGTAGAGCCTGCATTGCCATCACCCTTGGCAGCTATTTCCCAGTGGAAGAATAATGGACATAGCCCTAGAGCCATGGGTCCGAGCGCCAGCTCTGCTGGGGTGCGCGATGTAGGAGTCACATCACAGTGGCTGTGTTCTGACTCACTCCAGCAAAAAAGTGTCCTTCAAGCTGGCTGCTGAGCCACCCATCAAGCCCTTTCCTAAGTGTAACCTGGATACCCATTTATTTCCAACCACTCCCTTTTTACCTTACTCTTTGTAGAGATATTTGTGTCTTAAAGCTCAGCACCTGCCAGTGGAGACTGCTGGGCATGGGCGAAAAAGCTGGGTTCTCCCAAATAACTACCTGGGCCAAAGGGCTCTGGTGTGACTTAACTGGCAATGGCATTCTCATCTGAGGCCGACTGAGCCCTCTCTCCTCTCAAGACTCCCAACCATCCGTACTGGAGCACTTGTTCCGGCCCAGTGAAAGAGAAGGCCATTGTCAGTGGAAGCAGGTGGGGGATCTAGGCTACAGAGCTCTCAGCAGCTTCAGGGGGACATCATGCTTCACCCTTAATGAAGAGCCTCTTGTTGAGGACCCAGATGAACCAGCTGGGATAACGCCTGCCCTCTGGACATCTGCATGCCTCAGGCAGCACACCACTACTTCCCAGCAGGTAACTGCAGAACAGTGTCTAGGTGCTCAGTGGGTTTGGACTATTGCACCACATGCCCACTCTGGGAAAGACGCTGCTTGGCAAGGTAGGCAAGTGCCCAGGAAGTGCCCTGAAGGTGCAGGAAACCTTTGGAACTTTCGGATAACTGCCCAGGATTGTATTTTCTTATCAACCTTGGCATTCTTTTGATTACATGAACCTCTTGGTTCAAGAGAGGGTCAAACAGATTACTATTCACTTTTCCTTAGACCCTAGGCAGCCACTGCTTGGGCACCACCCTTCCCAGGATTGGTGGAACTTGCAGGAAGGCTGGGAGTGTTAGGGTTGGTGTGGGGAACAAAGAGAGAAACTGGCTGACAAAAATTCCCATTCCAGGAGTAACTGCAGTGTCCAGCAGCAGCAGCCGCAGCGTACACAGCCTAGGTTTTGGTCCAGGCTCTGCCACTTATTAGCTGGGTGACTTTGGGAAACTGACTTGGCTATCTTGGGCTGCCATTTTGTCTTCTGCAAAATAGGAGGATACAAACACTAACGACCATTTCTAATCTGCAATTCTCATAGTGTTTTGACAGAGCAGTTAAGGTCTGAGGTTACTGAGCTCTGCCAACCCGAAGTGACTGGTGTGGGTGTGGGTCCTGGGACTGATGGGGTGTGGGTCCTGGGACTGGGGGGGAATTTGCGACTGATAGGAAACCAGGTAACTTGAAGTGAATAGTTGGTCATTGCTGCAGCTCCATGAAGTCCAGCCCATCTGTGAGTGATCCTGGACCTGCTCCCAGATGTCTGAAAACAACTGTACTAGTCAAGAACACACAGGGGAGCTGGGTGTGATGGTGCATGGCTGCAATCCCAGTACTTGGGAGGCTGAGGCAGGAGGACTGCTGTGAGTTTGAGGCCAGCCTGGGCTACATAGCGAGTTCAAGGCCAGCCTGAACTACATAGTGAGACCTGGAATCAAAAAAAGGGTCACCAGAAGTTGCAGTGCCAGGCTCAGGGAGGGGAAGGCAGCTCAGGTGTTCTCCCTGCTGCTGTTTCTGAATCCAACATTGGCCCAGGAAGTAAGACTGAGGTGGTGGGAGGCTCAGAATTCGAAAAGGTTCCAGAAATCCAGGGTACGATCTAGCCATTCTAATCACTGGTGCTCTTTTGAGCCTCCAACCCAGGTGGCTAGGAAGAAGGCAGGGGAGAGGGTTCCCCAAAAGGTCTTTCATACCAAAGTACAGTTTGTCTCTCTCTGCTTTCTGCCAAGGGATTTCCCAGCTTCTGCTGCTGTGCTGACTGTCCCTGGAAAAGGGCCATTTTCCACCCTCAAGGTGGCTGGACTCAGGAGTGCAGCAACACTGCTGACCCAGGCTTTGTGCCTCATCCACATGACCCCCTGTGGTGGTTGTCTCTCAGTCAGCGAGCACAGGAGCCTCCCGTTGCTTCCTGTTCCCTCCTCTTGGCCTTGTGCTGGGGTGAGGATGATGCTGGCAGAGGGCTCCTCAACAAGGTCTGCTCAGGACTTCGTCTGTACTGTGCGGGTGACAAATTGCCTGTAACCTAAACCTTGCAAGGGTGACTCACCTTCCAGAGAAAGTACTCTCTGCTCACCTAAGCAAAGCTCCTTGGAAAATGACTAAAGCACCTATTGAGTGCAATCTGTGGGACCGGCTGGGACCTGAGTGGTCTCCTGATACTGCCTCTCGCCTCAGCCTGAAGTCAAGAGCAGCCTGCTGCTACAGGCTGCCACTTTCTTTTTCCTCTGAAGCAAGCTCCACACGAGGCTTGACATCCGGTGATCTATTTTTTCTAAAAACTAGGTTCACTTTAGAAATGACTCTTTGGCCCTCAAGACAATTTCCCCAAGAGAAAACAAAATGTTATTTAAAGGGAATGCCAGTCAGATAGGGCCCTATATTTTTGTTTTGGATTAAAGGAGAAAAAAGAATTTAAAATCTAATCTGAATTTTTTTTCTTGTGAGATCTTAAGAGAACTCTGTAAGGCCTGACTGTAGATCCAGGGCCCCCAGACCTGGGAGGGGACTTAAGGTGATAAGACCTGGTTATGAGGGGTAAGTTGGGTGAGCTGGGGTGCCAGGTGGTGGTGGGACCCTCCCCCAGAGCATCAACACTTGCGCCCGGTCCCTGACCTGTTGCTTTGTGTTTACACTGTATTGTTCTTTTTCTTACCCTGGAGCCCATGCTGGGATTGGGGAACCACCTGTGGGACACTGGGGAGTCCTATACAGGCCCAGCCCTGCTGTGGCCTGGAGTTCCAGAGGCCTGGAGGGTGCCCACTGTTCATACACACCAACTCTAACCAGGCAGGGCCTGGCCCTTTTTAGGCTCATTGAGAATGGTGAGTGCAAGTTGGGAGAACTTGATGGCTAAAACCTCTAGGCTGGAAAAATGTTTCCCTGCAGGTCCTACTGAAAAATGACTTTGTCCTGTCTCGCAATCTGAATGGCATCCAAATACTGCCTCTCTTCCTGACGTCATCTTACAGAAGACAGGGCTGGTCACAATGTGGTGATCAGTAACTACTCCTAGTGCTGGCACCACTACCACTAACAACAACAGTAGCAGCAGCAGCAACATAAACAGCAGCAACAGCTGATATGCACAACACTTACCATCTCCCCTCATTTCCTTCTACTTAAAACTGCCCAGTGAAATATTTCGGATCCCATTGACAGGAGAGCACACAACACTCAGAGAAATGAGCAACTGGCCTGTGGGCACACAGCAGTAGATCTGTCTGAGATGACACCCTGAACCACCACACTGCTCTGGACAGATCAACAGTCCTACCTGCCTCAGTTGCTGCCTCTGAAAAATGGGAATAAGCAGACCTATCCATATGATAAGCTACTCATCTTTTGCCATTTTATTAATTAACAATACTCATAATTAATTATCACCTTTTTTTTTTTTGGTACCGGGATCAAACTCATGACCTTGCATTTGCCAGGCAGGCACTTATGTCGCTGAGCTAAATTCCCAGCTCCTAATTAGCAATATTAATTAATAATTGTTACAATAAGTCAATAGAACTGCTTCCCTGGTTTAGTTAAGTTCAAAACTGTTCTGGGGGCCGGCGATTTAGTTCAGTGGTATAAGTGCCTGCCTGGCAGGCGTGAGGTTGTGAGTTTGAGACCAGTACAAAAACAAACAACACCCCCCCCGCCAAAAAAAAACAAAAACACCAAAATTGTGTTGGGGTAACCCCCCCCATTCTGATCCTTTCTGTAGCATGTTAGCAGAAAATGCAGTAAACTAGGTGCCAAGAAAAGAGGATTGAGATTCCAGGCATGACACCAATTTCTTAACTAATCTTGTCCATTTCTTTTCCATAGGCTTCACTTTTCAGATCTCTGTCCCTGTCTTACTTCATGTAAGGACTAAAAAATTCAAAGGGTGGTTATGAAATTACTCCTAACTCATACAGTTTCAAAGGATTTACATCAGGGAGCTGAAGAATTAAAGGATGTAAAACAGCAAGGAAGGAGGAAGACTCTTTAAATACAAAGCAGAATATACAGGCACTGGGGAACACATTTTCTGCACTACCCATCAGGCAACAAGACAAGCCCAGAGTGATGGGCCCCATCCCTCAGCCCTACTGTTCCCTGCAGTCCACTGCTCCAGACAACCTGAGGGGTGGCTTCCAAGGCTCACCCTTTCCTGGAGATCACTCGGCCCCTCTTTTTCTCCCTTCCTCAATCTCTGCAGAGCTGAATTATCCTGAGGACTCCCTGAATTTACTCCCCAACTCTCCCACCCCCTTCCATTTCACACGGGTACCATCAAAAGTGCTCACAAGGCTCAGATGTTTCCAGTTTAACTGAAATACTAAAATGGAGCAAACAGGAAGCATCAGACACAACTGCGGTAGTGACTTATTAATCATGAAAGCAAAATTTTAGTTGCATTTTAACCTTTTGCCAGGAAAAAAAAACAAGCAGCTTTGAGATGACGGATACCATTGGTAGAAATATGCTGTCTGTGTGAGTATCAAACTGCCTTTGGCTTTTTATTTAGGACTGAATTTGGTTTTATTTAGGATTGGATCTGGTTTTAAGACACCTTGTATCAAGGAGACCGAGATGAATCTGTCAGCTCTTTTCACAAGGCAGATGGTCTGTCAGGAAAGCCCATGTGCTATCTACAGAAACAGGAAAAACGTAGGAAGCTAAAAGCGCCTTCACTGGCCAAATGACCCAACACCCTTCTTAGGGACCAATACAGCACACCATCCTGGGAAAGCTTTTATCCCTTCTACACCTCCAAAGGTCTCTCAGCCGGCTCTAGCTCAGCAGAACCTTTGTCACAAAGGACTCACAGCAGCTGCGTAGGGCTGCACGTCCAATGAGGGTGAGCTCTCTTCTCAGCATTAAGTGATACACAAACACTCCAGGACAATCACAAAGGAGCCAGTGTTCATCAGGAGAACCAAAATGAGGAACCAAATCTCCATCTGTTGAGGCGAAACAGCCGACCAGACATTTTTGTTTAATAGATGAAGCCTCTTTGGCAGGGTCTGTTTGGGGAGCCCCTCCCACAAACCCTAACAGATAACACCAGAGGCAAAATCCCCCTTCAGAACTGCTCCTTATAATCAGAAAACAAGCAAAAAATGACCTACAGCTTGGCAGTTATGGCAGTCTGATTTCACAACCTTCTGGTACCTACTTCTTGGTATATATACCTAGGTACAAAGCCAGACACTCACTATTCTTTTGAGATCTTCTGAGAAGTTCATCACCCTTCCATATAAATGAGGATGTCTTAAAGGTGTTTAAACAATTCAGAAGTCTGGCATCACTCCAATGGAAAGAACTTTGACATCACTTAAAAATGTCAAGAAAAAATCCAAACATATCCTAAGCAAGACAAGCAGCTTCAAAGTGTCCTCTCACAGCAGGAGTGGAAACACCAGCCCAAACACTCCCCCTCTTGTCTCCATCTGACTTGTTCTGTGGTCCTGGTTAGGGGGCCGGGGACCAACCCTCTGTCCTACCTGGGAGCCGCCGGCCTCACCGAGTACAGAACCGGCCAGTACAGTGTCCCACTTCCCAAGCACAGGACGAAGGTCACAGGGATGAGGACGCCTGGTAAGACACACCACTCATGTGCAGCCACTGTCGCCCTGTGATCTTCTAGGAAGTCCGTGTTTCTAGGCACAGGTTTTAGGGTTCCCTTCGAATAAACTTCGGCCTGCTATCTCGCGAGTCACAGTCCCACCCGCATTTCATTTCACTGATTTCAAAAGCGTACTTCAAGTAACGTGCTCTGTCTTTGGTTAACGAAAATAACCTTGTCATCGACACCAGTGATTTCTACACCTTCTCTTCATCAACCATGTTCCCCCCACACTCACGCCCAGCTCCCTTAGGACTGCGAGCAACATTTCCACCCCAACCCAAAGGCTTTCTCTGAAGTAACTGAACAGCATGGAGGTGCTGGGCAGGAGGGATTCCTGGGCTGCCCAAGTCGCCAGGGCCACCAGGGCTCCAGGGTGGCGGTGACACCCAGCCGCGGCCACAGTCCCGCGTGGGTCGGACGCGGCCGGCCGGCTCCGCCCCGCCGCGGCTTCACGGCGCCCCCAGCACCGGGGCCAGGCCAGGCGGAGCGGGCCCGCGAGTGTGAGTGCGGACACTGGCGCAGGCCCACGGCGAGTCGGCCCCGTTGGCTCCACACCCGCGGCGGCTAGGCCACAACCTGGCCCCGCGCTGAGCGTGACCCAGCCCCGCCGCCCCTCGGCGCCCGGTGCGGGCCCCGGACCGCCCAGTCACCTACCGGCAGAGCGCCGACTCCTCAACCGCGAGTATACGCGCCCCAGCTACCGAAGTCCCGCCGCCGACCCCTGCGCTGCGGACCAGGTCGCCCCGCCCCGCTAGCCACGCCTCCCCCCGCGGCGGCGACTTTGCCTGGCTTCGCTCCTCCTTCGGACAGCGCTGCCACTTTGGCTACGCCTACTCTTCTAAAATAGCCAATGAGATGGCCCAATTTGGCCTGCTAGCGGTTCCTTCCCTAGCAACGATTGGCTAACGAGGCCTAGTTTCCAGAAATGGGCACTATTTCCGGGCCAGAGGCGATTACTGGGCGGGCCGATTGACAAGAGGAGGAGGCGGTGGTGCTGCCATGCACATGCGCACTCGGTCCCTGGCGGTCTTGATCGGTGGCATTCTTGAGACTACGGGAAGGAAGGAGAACTGTGCGCGTGCGTTGGCACTCCCCGCTCTAGCTCCAGCTCCGGTTACCTTGGAGATGGCAGGGCGCTTTCTAGCCAGGGAGTAGCTTACTCTCAGCTAGGGCGAGCGCAGTGGGGTTAGGAATGCTGTTCCCGGGCGGGGTATGTAGCTCAGCGGCACAGCGCCTGCCTGGCGAGCACGAGGCCCAGGGTTCAATTCTCGCTACAAACAAAACAACAACAACAAAGATATGTATATATCAACAACAAAAGGAATGCTGTTCCCGACCACCACAGACTGAGGACGAGGGAGACGGTCACAGTGCTGTCCTTTAAGAGTCGGGAGTCCGGGATCCACGCGGAGTGCAGAACAGACTTGGGACGCGCCACTGGCACAGTGCTCCTTCCTGAACGAGGGACAGGGAGGGGTGGCACGGCAGAGAGCATTTCTAACTTTTGCCGAGGTATTTTCTAGTGTTCCCACGATGAGTTTGTGATTTTATTTGTCATAAAAACTCCACACTTCATTATTTTTTGAAGTCTCCAAAATAGCAGATGTGCTCCTACCCTGTCTCCCTGATTCCATCAGGAGTCCCAGCAGGAGGGGATGGGTGAATTTCCAGAGAGTCTGCTTGGGATCACCTGGTAGGACCTTCCATCCCAGTGCCTGTCTCTGGAGATTGGCACCCAGTGCATGGACTCTGGCCAGGGCCTGGGGAAGCCAATTCATCTAGGCAGGGGTGGGAAACTCACAACCTGGGGGCCTTACCTCTCGCCTAGGTCACAAATCTGGTTTGTTCAGCTGGCCCAATATCGTTTGCTTTTTTCTGCTTGTGAGACAGGGGCTCACTATGTAGGCCAGGTTGGTTGTGAACTCACTGTGTAGCCTTGGCTGGTTTTGAACTTGTGATCCTCTCGGCTCAGCTTATGGAGTGCTGGGATGGCAGGCATGCACCACCTTGCCCTCTGTGGCCCAGCATTCTTGTTTTTTGCTTTTTAATTTAAATTTGAATGCCTTAGTACAGAGCCTGCAGCTCTTCATAGCCCTAATTCCTGTTGTTTTATTCCCAGGCAACCTTGTATTTTGGCTGCTCCACCCCAACCCGCCCGCAGGCAGGGCATGGTGCCCACAGATCTTGTGTTTTGGAGCCAGGCAGATTCTGGGCATGTCCTGGCTGCCAGTGGCCTGTTTGGGGGACAGTGGGCAAGAAGTGGAGCTGGGACCCCAGAGCTGGTTCACCCCAGGGTTTTGCATTTGAGTGATTCAAACAAAGGCAGAGTTGAGCCAGCTGTGCAGGTTGGTATCAGATCTTGGGGGCGTGTTTGCCCTCCCACCACCTGCTTGCCTCTGGGCACACGACTTCTCAGGAAAGTCAAGGCGTGGGCCAGATTCTACACATGCTCCCTGGTGCACTTGGCTTTCTTTTTCAGCCTTCCTTTTTTAGGACATCTGTGTCCCCATGTGTCCCCAGCTTGAGGGACACTCTTCTAGTCCCTGCTTCCCTGAAAGGGGCCTCCTACCCCATCAGGACCACCCACCTTTACACCTATGCACTACTAACACTAATGTGCACTGACAGAGGGAACTTGACCCAGTGCTGCAGCTCTGGAGAAAGAATTTTAGGTCAGGTGACGGGGAAGAACAGACCACTACACATGAGCAAGGAAAGTAGTTGGGACAAGCAGGGCTTCTTGGTTTTGGCTGTTTTTCCCTAGGTTTTTCCAAGCCCCTATGTGTTCGAGTGAGATGAGAAACAGTCCAAACCCCTCTCCCCATGCAAGGGGGCTTTGTGGTGCCTCTGAGCCTTAGAAAGCTCACACACGCTGGAAGGAGCCCTTTGGGGCAAGCTGGCTTCCTCCCTGCCCAAGTCATGACAGTCCAGGAAGACTTCTAGCCCTGACTCACTTGTGTAGCCTCAGCTCCAATATAAATGAAATAATTGACATTTACAGAGTGACTCACACCTGGAGAGTGGTGAGCTAAGTTCTCAGTACTCAAGGGGTTTCACATCCTATCTGCTTTAGGTCTGGAAAGAGGAGGGGAAGACTGTGACAGTCCAAAAGAATAGTAGCTTCTGTTTTTCCAGAACTTCAGAAAGTAAGCCAGATATGTACTCAGTGTTTTGTGTGTAAAACCTCACTGAATATTCACTGTGTTCCAAGGTATCTCAGCCTAGCACTACTGACATTTTGGGTTAGAAAATTCATTGTTAGAGGAGAACTTCCTGTGCTTCGTACAGTGTTTAAGAGCATTTCTGGCTTCATTCCACTAGACACCAGTAGCACTCCCCCATTCACCCCACATCAAGACAAAAAATGTCTCCATACATCAGCAGATGTCACCGCAGAGCACAACTGCACCCAGATGAGAACTTCAGCCTGACTCCTTAGAGTTGTAGCAGTAGTACCATCCCCATAGGCAAGCAAACTGAGGCCTGAGTAGAAGTGTCTTGCCTGATGTTGTGACTTTGTTGTAAGAGAAGGCCCAGGGTTCAAAGCAGGGCTGCCTGCAGAGCGCCTGCCCCAGTGCACACAGGATCTGAAAAGAGCCTGGGCCGTTGTTCCACAGAAGGATGATGAAGAGTGAGTAGGTTTTGCACAAAACGTTGCCTTTGGATCATTTGTTCTTTTCTGTTTGTTTTGGATAAAGGAAGTTGTGCTCTGGCTTTTACTGGCTTAGTCAACTGGCCCATGATGCGCAGCTGTGTCCAGTGAGAAAGTGGCCGGTAAATCATCAGAGTGCTCCAGGGTCCTGGGACCCATGTTCCTGTGAGATCTTGTGCTTGATATGGGGCAGGGTGGTGGTGGTGCATACTCCCAGAGGAGAGGCTGGTGCTGCCCTTCTGTGACTGCCATTATCTAACGGTCTGTGGGAGGGCCTGGGAGGAAGGGGTGGGGATGGGTGGACAGAGGTGGGCATGGTGTGATGGGCTCGCTTCCTATTCTGAAGAATACCTCATGCTGGTAGCTGGAAGCTGGACAGATGAGAGTATTTGTACTGTGGAACTTGGATAGCTGTGCTAACCAGGGAAACCCATGGCCTGGGCCGGCTGGTAACGTTTCTAGTTCACCACTGCCAGCCAGCTCTGGCCCCTACCTGCCCCAGCTCTCTCACCCACTGAGGAGGTAGTGGAGGGGACAAAGCAGCGGTGTAGCAGAGGGTGGGACCTGGGGCACTGGGGAGAGATGCCCTGAGCACAGCGGGGACTGGACAGACCTTTCTGAGACCCCCCACTTCAGCCTTCTTAGGGACCCCTGGCGTGACTCAATTCTTCTTACTTCCTGATTGGTTTTTCCCTCCTAGGTCACCTCCCTACCTCAGTACCCTTTCCATATATCCTCAGCTCTTCTCAGGGGATTTAATTCCCCTGAGAGACTATTTAGGGCCTATTGTCCCAGTACCTCCTGTCCTCCACCATGTCCTTCCTTTAGTTTTTGTTGTTGCCTTTGCTGTTGTTGAGACAGGGTCTCACTGTGTAGTTTAGCCTGGCCTTTAACTCACTACGTAGCCCAGGGGGCCAGCCTATGCCTCACGAGTGCTGGGATCACAGGGGTTCACCACCACACCCAACTCTGTTTGTTCCTTCTTTAGTCTCTTCCTTTCCACTTACAAAAATGGCCAGGCTCTGGCAGGGCACAGAACCTCCAACCCACAGCGAGCTTCCAGTCCAGCTAGTGGGCTGATCTGGGGCATGAGACCCATCCTGAGGGTGATGAGGCTGGCACGAAGAGGGATGGAGTGTTCTGGGCCAGGCAGATCCAACCAGCGCGATGGGACCACTCAGTTTTCAACAGAACTGCGGGTAGGGTTAATTCCGTGCCAAAAAGAAGGAGCCAAAGCCCCAGCAAGCACAAACCTGCGCCCACTACTGCCCCCTGGTGGGCGCCCACGCCCTGCGGCCGGGAAATGCTCAGGCGTTTTTTCTTTCCACTTTGCTCCTGCCAGAGGCAGGCACGCGCAGAGCCTGCTGGTCAGAGAACGTAGGAAGGCCCAGACCCGCGCTAGGATGGGTGGCAGGGGACACATTTAGTGGAGAGGCCCAGGGAGGGCATCCCCGGGGACCTAGAAAAGCTGTGAACACACACCAGGAATCCTGGGGCCTTTCTGGCCTCTCCCAAATCACGCTGCCTTCATCCCCACATTCCTTTGTGTCTGGGGCTCCACTTGGTACGCCCTTACTGCTGATGCCTTGTGACAGCTCACCTCCCCTTGCTTGCTGCTGTTCCATGAGTCCTATCTGCACTGTCTGGCCCTCACTCGGCTCCCAGCCAATGCCTGGTGGGAAGTGCAGGCCTGTGGCAATCTGTGCGCAGTCCCTGTGGTCCAGCTCACCTTTGCCAAGTCTGATTCTTCATGGCCCATGCTGCACTGCTTACCCTTGCCCCAAGCCACCAGTGGATGCATCTGTCTGCAGGGCGCTCAGTTCTTATTTTTAATTTTTGAGACAGGATCTCGTCAAGCCACTGAATTTCCCAGGGTGGGCGTGAATTTTCGATTCTCCTGTTTCAGCCTCCCAGAGTGCTGGGATGACAGATGTGCACTACCATGCCCAGCAAATCACACACATCCCAAATACTTGGTGAGATACCTCCTTTCCAGGGCTCACGTTTCCCAGCTGTTTACCTCTCCATCTTATGTCTCTTGACACATTGCACACGCCTCTGGGGAGTTCATAATCACCAGAGGCCACTATTGGGGACCAGGGGATAGGAAATAATAGTTTCTGTTGTGGCTTATTTTAGGGACCACAGTCCTTAGTGACTACAGTCCTGTTGTATGGGTCCAGCTGGTGCGACTTGCCTCAGGAGACAGGAAAGTTTATAAGTAGCTGCATGCTCTCTGGTTGTGTTGGGAAGGCTCATAGTCACAGCCTCTTGAGATAAGATAGTATCTGCTGTATACAAAATGCAGGTATCCAGGGGAAGGACTTTATCTTGTTGTCTTTGAAATGATAAACTGGATCCCCATTCCTCCAACTGTTTCAGGGAAAGCGCACCCTGCCCCCAGCTTCTTGATGACACCAAGAGATTGGAGAGTCAGACTACTAGAGACAAACTCCTCCCTGTCCCCCTTATACTGAAAAGATAGTGTGCTTTCTTTATTCCCTACTGTTCCCCCTCAGGTATCTGGAGGTCTGATCAGCTGCTGGCAGGCCACCTGAGGAATCAGTTTGAAAACTGTTCTTCAGGTCAAGAACTTGCAGTGGCTCCTTACTGTCAGCTACTTCAGCCTGTTCTTAATGGCTTCCCAGGTGCCATCCTAGGTATCTAATGTCCCTACTGTACCGCAAAGTATGGCCCACATTCACCTTTGACCCTGTGCCAGAAGTGTGAACAATGTAGAGATAAACATGTCTTCCTGCTCTCCAGGAGTGTGCCAACTCCCAGGGTAGGGATGATGTGCACTCTAAGAGCTAATGTGGCTGGGCATTTTGCTCAGCAGGCATAAGCGGCTGCCTGGGAAGTGCAAGGCCCTGAGTTCAATTCCTTGTTAAAAAAAAAAGCTAACACAATGTGAGCTTAAAATAACATCTGCTTGCGGGACACCTGGTCTCTTCTTTATGGTCAGAACTGACTTTTTTCATAGTGGTGACTTACTTGATTTGAAGTGTGTCTCTGGCTCCCTGGCACCTTGGGCAACTGTAGGACACAGTTTGGCCAGTGAGCCAGGTGGACAAGGATGCCTCTAGGTCAGTCCCCCGAGAGGCCACCCCAGCTGCCATATGCCTACCCCTTGCTCTGTGCCCTTCTTCTGTCTGCCATATGGACCCAGCATCTGAGCCTAAGTGTGAGCCCTGGTGAGGAACCCGACCACTGTCCTGACAGAGATGGCTCTACCTCCCCCCCAGCTCAACCCTGAGTGACTCACAACACTGTCAGCCCTGTTGTTGACAGCGGCCACTCCTGCCTGCATAGCCCCAAGCCTCATCCTTGGGCAACCATTACTCCTTCTCAAGCCTTATTCTTGGTAGGCAGCCATGACCACCTTTCACTGATGCCCCTCCATAACCCTGTAGAAAACCCCATATCCCATATGAGAGGATCTGGTCTCAGCGCCATAGTAGTCCCTCTCAGGTTTGTTCTGAGGTAAACTTGTCCTGTGGAGCTCATACCTTTGTTTCTTTTCCTTTTTTCCCAACACATGGGATGGCAGAGCCCAGAGTCCCTGCTAGACACATGGACCCAGCATGCAATCAAAGACATCCACTCCTTGGGGACTACCAGCTGTCCGCTTCTGGCAACAAGACAAAGCTCATTAACTGGGTTTCGGGGACCTACAACACTGGGCAGTGCCGGGAAGCTGGAGGGATTGAGCCAACTCGAGAATTCCCAGCAGTGGAAAGTAGCCCTGAACTGAAATGTACTGTGGCGAGGCCTGAAAGTATCTCCAGTGACTGCGGATTGAGATTGGGCAATGTGAGCCAGGAGAGAGCCAGCTCTGCAGCCTATGTGCTGGGAGCATCCTTCCTGCTTCCCAGAAGAGTCGGCCCACAATTTGGGCGGGGCGGTCCCGGGAGCATCAGGCAAGGATCCCACTCCTGTGATGGGTGAGTGGCTGATCAGGAGCAGCTTTGCTCACATTACGGGGAGGCTACGAGCGAGACACCTGCTGTGGCAACAGGAGCAGGTTCCACATTCTGCGTGTGCCACAGCCTTCCTGGAACTGGGGCTCACCGGGCCTCCTCGAACTCATGCTGAGCTAGCTCTCTTTCCAGTTCTGGCTCTCATGTGTCCATTTCTTGAAGAGCTGATGTGTGCGCTCTGTACAAATTCCAGAGGAGCACATTCTTCCTATCTCTGGCCTTAGATTCCCCTCTTTTGTGCTTTCCCCCCAGTACAAGAGATTGAACCCACGATATCACACATGCTAGGCAAGTTCTCTGCCCACTGAGCTACATCCTCAGTCCTTTTTATTTTATTTTGAAACAGGGTCTCAAAACATTGTCCAGGCTGACCTTGAACTTGTGATCTTCTTGCTTCAATCTCTCATGTAGCTAAGTTTACAGGCATATGCTGGCTTGGCTTTCCTCTGTTGAACCAAGCATTCTTGCCTATTTCTGTGTTTTTCCAGATATATTTAATGTTCCTATAAAGACATACATTCCTGTAGCCTCTTCTTTTGTTTTTTGAGACTGGGTTTCAATATGTAGTTTAAGCTGGTCTTGAACTCACTATGTAGCCTAGGCTAACCTCCAACTCACAGTGATCCTCCTGCCTCGGCCTCTCAAGTGCTGGGATTATAGGCATGCACCCCTACACCTGGCTTCCTACAGCCTCTTTTAAAAAGATTAATGGAAGCTGGGTGTGGTGGCTGGGTGTGAGTTTGAGACCAGCCTGGCCTACAAAGTGAGTTCAAGGCCACCCTGAACTGCATAGTGAGACCCTGTCTCAAAAAATAGGGCCGGGGATTTAGCTCAGTGGCATAAGCGCCTGCCTGGCAGGTGAGAGGTTGTGAGTTCGACCCCCTGTACCAAAAGAAAAAAAAATTAATGGAAATATACCATTCATGACTGCTCATACCTTGTTTATTTCAGTTGGCACACTAGTGAGCTCCACACACTGCACCTGAAGCAGTCCTATTCCTTATAAAGACTGCACACTGTTGTTTATGGCGGAATGGACTGTATCTGCTTCCCTTTTCATGGACAGACCCATTTCCACCATCTCCTAGTGTAAGGATGATTGCAGTAAAAGTCCCGGCACATATTTCTTTTTGTGTATCGATTAATCCTTGGAGTCGGCCAGTGTTCGCTGAGCAGTTGTGTACACCGGGTTGACGCTAGGCACTGACAGAGCAGTGAACACAGGACGGGCTCGATCCCTGGGGAGGTGCCATGGAACACATTCCTAGAGCTGGTCAACACTTTTTTTAATTCTTCAAGTGAAGAAGGAAATCTCCCTTTGAAGGTGAGAAGGTTCACTTTGGTGCCATTGTTGTCTCTGTGACACTTGCTAATTGTTTACAGTTAGGGTTGGGATGCTGCAGAGCCCAGCCAGAGTTTAATAACAGTGGTTGGTTATAATTGAATCCCTGCCCTGGGTTCTGGGAATTGAACCCAAGGAGCGCTGAGCCAGCCCTTAAAAAAAATTTTATTCTTGAGACAGTGTCCCGATGAATTGTACAGGCTGCCCTTGAATTCCTGATCCTCCTGTTTCAGCCTCCAGAGATCATGGATGCATGCCCCTCCACCTGAGTGTAGCTGGATTTATTTTTACACAGCAAGTAACACTAATTTTCCATCTGCGTTCAAAGTACTAAGATTCTTTTAAAATATGAAGATTCCTTTCAAAATGATTCGTTACCCAAAAAAGGTGAGACAATTTAGAAAAAAACATTAAGTGGATAGCAGAGGTGGAAGTCAGATGTGATGCGCCAGTTAGTGGGTTCAGGGAATCAGAGGCGAGGGGGCGAGGCGAGGGGGTGAGGCTCCTTATCTCGAATTGGGTGTTTACTCTGTACCCTCCCAAGGTGGTCTCACCTCCATCTTTCCCCAGGCAGCTTCTTTGCTTATCTTTGTTGTCTTGCATTTCATTGAGCTGCTTCTTCTTCTTCTTCTCTCCCTCTCTCTCTCTCTCTCTCTTTTTTGTTTTTTTTTTGTCTTTTTGAGTCAGGGTTTCACTATGCAGTACAGGCTGGTCTTTGACTCACTTTGTAGCCCAGGCTGGCCTCAAACTCGCAGCGATACTTCTGCCTTAGCCTCCCAAGTGCTGGGATTACAAGTGTAAGCCACCACGCCCGGCTTTGTTGAGCTTCTGATCATGAAAGGCTTTTGTCTTGTTTAATATTTAATAAACCGTATCAGTTACATTCTTCTAGAAATGTCTTTAGCTTGGTATGGGGGGTGTATGTAGTCCTGGCAGTACGGGAGGCTGAGGCAGGAGGATCACAAATTCAGGACCAGCTTGGGCAACCTAGATACTTAGCAAGACCCTGTCTAAAAATAAGATATAAAAAAGGAGCTGGGAATTAGCTCAGCATGAAGGCCCCAGGTTCTATCCCATGTACCTTCTTTTTGTCCTTCCTGGCTCTGGGGAAGTTTCTGTTGGATTCACGTACTCTGGCAGAGGCTTGCCCACTGATTCTCTAAACATAATGTGGACAAACAGCCAAACCCAAGCCAGCCTGCAAAGAGCCAGCACACTCTGAACAACGTCTGCAGCTGCAGTGGGTCACAGTAATCCATAGCTTGTCAGCTGACAACACGAATAACTAGCTTTGCAGCTGGAAATATAAATGAGTACTCCTTGCAGAGGTGCTCTCTTGGCTGGGCCTACAGCCCTGGCAGTTAGGTTTCTGGGACTCAGGTTCTCAGAAGCAACATGAAGGGCTTCAGCAGTGGGCAAGTCCTGGAGCTTTGCATCTGTGAGTAAATGCTCCAGTGAATGGGGAGGATCTGCTCTGAAAGCATGTCCTAAATGCTGATTTTCTGGCTCTTGGTTCCTGACGTTTTCTATGGATGTAAGGAGCTTTTGTCTATGCAGATTATACCTGGTGCGATGGTGGTAAATGCTGAACTCTTGGCCCTCTGCGGGGAAGTTCTGATTTGCAGCATTTGCCAATTCCCGTGGTATAAATACTTCCACTGTGGCCACTTTTCAGATGCCAGCCCAGTATCACTGCATGTTAAGTGGGGAATGTGTACAGCTTTCCCAAGCCAGCAAAATGTATTTATTATCATGGCATTTATTCATTTATTTTTTATGTGGTACTGGAGATTGAATCCATGCCCTTCAAACTGAGCTATATTGGTAGCCTTTTTTAAAACTTTGAGTCTGCATCTCACAAGTAGTGAAATTTCCTAGGCTTAGCTCAAACTTAGGATTTTCCTACCTCAGCTTTCCAGTGTTCTGGGATTACCACTAACCCTGGAGCAAGCCACTGCAAACTGACTCCAGCGTACTTTTGAAAAGTTATTGATATTTAAACACTGAAATTAAAATTGAGACATGTTTAAAGTATGACTTCATCAAAACACCAATAACAAATCTATTACATACTAATGTCAATAACATTCCTTGTAAAAATAACTATATTTTGAAAAATAAAAAATAATGTTGAAATGGCATTATTTAATGTTCTTGCATATCCCTTTGATATCTAGCTTAATCAAGACAGCTGGCTCTGCATGTCTGCTGTCAGTATGCTATGGCTTGACATGTCATGTGGTGTCTGGAAGACTCTGTTGGACAGTACGCAAAGTAAACAGACCCCCACCTCGCATAATGACCGAGTTCCAGTCCTGTGACAGGTTGTTCAGTGAACCAGTTGCTAAACGAGGAATTGTATACACTATGTACATTGCAATATTAAGAACAAAGAAGCCGTCAAAGGAAACTCCAACTTGATGACTTTGCTTTTATTTGCATAACTCTTTCATGCAGTGCTGTGATGTATAACTGAATATAAAACAATAGTACTGTACTGTACCATACAATAAGCAAGCATTACAGTGCTTTGCTGGAGAAGAAGCCGCTAATGCTCCTGTGTCATGAGTCAGAGCAGCTGCTAAGCAGGCGGGTGGTCAAACGAGGGGAGCTGTAAAGTCTTTCTACTGCTGTGCAAATAGTTTTGACTTCAGGACCCCTGAAAGAGTCCTAGGGGCTTCCAGGGGTCCCCAGGACTGTAGTTAGCAAGGACTGCTACACTAACACTCTTGATTTTTCTGCATAGCCCAGGCAGGCTTCCTCTAGCCCCGTTTTATAGGTAAGGAAATCAAGACACATGGCAGTTAAGTATTTCACCGAGCACACTTGGCTGGAAAGCCGCAAAGGCAGGGCTCAAGTGCAGTCAGTCCATATGGATGAAGTGTGGAGTTGGTGCCTGTGGCTGATGGGATGTGTTGTCCTGGGGAACTGATCTCTTATGGTGTTGTCCTCTGGCTGACCCACTATTCCTGCCCCAGGCCAGGCTCGCCTTGATTGTCCCCACCCTTGGTGCTGTGGTCTCACTGATGGGTCTTCATCTGCTCTGTTGGTGTTTTCTCTTTTCTGCTCACTTCATCCCACTCTAGCGTCCCTATTGGACCTGCACCCAGAGGGCAGCTGCCACGTCTACGTTGCTTGTTGTACCTCTTGGGTCTGAAACAGTTGCTCAGTAATCTTTCGTGGGTTGAATGTAGTGGCCTACACCTGTAATCCCAGCTATTCAAGAGGCTGAGGCAAGAGAATGGCAAGTTCAAGGCCAACCTGGGCAGCTTAGTGAAACCTGCCTCAAAATAAAAAAGGGTTAGGTGTGCTGCTCGGTGATGTGGCACCCACCTAGCATGCAAGAGTTCTGTCCCTAGTATCATAAAAAGTGTTTGCTGGAGAAGGAAATGAATGAACTAGTGAAACAAAGGAGTTCACAGTGCTCCTGGCCCAGGGCTCTCTTCTGTGGTTCCAGGGAGGGAAGGAGGGGTTAGAGTGACCTGTCCCCAGACTGCACTTCCATACACTTGTATAGGCCTGTCGAGTCATCATTCCAGGACAAATTATAGGCTGCATCCCCTAAATTCCTTGAAGATGCCATCCTTTGGGCCCAGAGCCTCCCCTACCTGCCATCCCTGGGTGGCCAGGCACTTCAGAAGCCCCAGGCAGGCCTTCACCTTTCTAGAGCTTTGGTGGCTGCCGGAGGTGGGGTGGTGTGGGCTCCTTTCTTTTCCTTCCTCTGTTAGGCGATGTGAGTTACCAGCAAGCCCTACACCTCACTCTTCTGAAAGTTTAGCCTTGTTATTTTGTCCCCCATATGGAGAAGGGAAGAGAGTGCCACAGACCAACTGGCGCCTGACTCCACTTGGGCTGAATTCTGGAGTCCAGGGAAGGGCAGGTGGGGGCGGTGAGCCAGACCATGGCCTCTGAGCTTCCTCTTTTGCTGTCAGTGGGTCCTTTCCAGCAGTGACCTTCTAGGATTCTCAGAAGGCCAAGAAAGAGAAGTGTAACTTGGGGGTGGAGGGAGTAGCACAGAAAGCTCAGCCAGGACTGCCAGGAAGGTCACCGACTGAGTTTGGGACCCAAGACCTTCAAGGAGAAGAAGGCAATTGGGAAGGCTGAGGAGCTGCTCTGCGGTTCCTGGAATCCTGCCCTGTGGGACAGCTTCCTGGGCAGGCAGCCAGGCCCATTGGACTCACTGGAGCTAAGAGCAGGAAGCGAGAGGTGACTGGGCCATAAGCTCTCCTGGGCTCTGCCAGCTCCTGGGCTGGCTCCAGGTCTCCTGCTTGGCCCCTGGCTCACCCACGTGATTGGGTGGCTGCCAGCTGTGTCCAGCATTTGTAACTGGAGCTGCCACCAAACCAGTGTTGTCTTCTCCCCAGGGCCATCTTTAAACATTATCTTTACCAAGGAAGGGGCACACGAGCCCAAGCTGTCACCTTGGAAGGCACCATTTCAGCGGGGAGTGGGGAGTGAGGAGTGGGGAGTGGGGAGTGGGGAGAAGGGATGCAGGGAGGTTGAGGAAGCCCCACAGGTTTGGCTCCTTAGGGACCACAGCATCCCCAAGGCTACAGATAAACATGGGTTCCTTTTCCACTTCTGCCCAACATCAGTGCAGGTGAAACCTTGCTAAAGTTAAAACAAGGACTGCTTGGTGTTGCAGGGGTCAGGCACATACCTCCTCCTCTCACCACGGCTGTGCTCACTGCTTCTGGCCTACGCACAGGATGGCTGGACTTCCATGAGCCAGCAGCGAAGCCCTAGTGCCACAGTTCAGGAACCGCAGACAGGGTCGGGTGTCATTACGGGGTGGTCAGACATCCGAGAGCTAAAACAGGGGCAGTCTGTAATAAATGGTGCTGGAGGGCTGGGGAATAGCTCAGTGGCATAAGTGCCTACCTGGCAAGTGCAAGATCCTGAGTTCAATTCCCAGGAAAAAAAAATGGTGCTGGAAAAACTGACTCTACACATGCCAAAGATTAAAACAGCCCATATCTTTCACCATGCACTAAACTAAAATCAGGATGGCTCAGAGGTTTCAATATTAAAACAGAAACACTAAATCTGCTGGAAGATAGAATAGGTAGAACTCTTGAAGACACTGATGCAGGCAAAGATTTAATGAACAAAACCCTGATCGCACAGGCAGTATCACAAAGAATCAACAACTGGGCTCTCATTGTATTAAAAACCTTTTGCACAGCAAGAAAAAGCACCAACAGAGTGAAGAGGTAACCTACAGTGTGGGAAAAATTCTTGCCCGCTGTTCCTCAAACAAAGTATCACTAGTCAGAATATAGAAAGAACTCAAAAAATCAAACCCCCTCCAAATTAAAAAAACCCAGTTCAAAGATGAATATCTGAGATAAATACACACTTCTCAGATGAAGAAGTACAAACAGCAAATAAATACATGAAAAAATGTTCAGCACCACTGGTTATTCCAGAGGTGCAAATTAAAACAACGCTGAGATTTCATCTCACTCCAGAAAGAATGACTATTATCAAGAAATCAACCAATAACAAATGCTGGTGGGAATTTGAGGGAGAAAGGAACCCTTCTCTACTGTTAGTGGAAGTGTAGACTGGTGCAACTACTGTGAAGATCAGTGTGGAAATTCCTCAGAAAACTAAAGCTAGAGGTTCCATTCGACCTAGCTACTCCCCTTCTTGGTATCTTCCTGAAAGAACTAAAAGCATCATACCACAGCAATATATGTGCACCCATGTTTATAGCGGCACAGTGTGTAATAACTAGTTTTTTTTAAATCAATTTTATTTCAAAGAGAAAAAAGAGGAAAAAATTCAAAACACATCAATTAGGGGGCAACAATGGTACATACATTGCATGTTGTTATTCCCAAATCATTCACCCAGTGTATAAGACATCTGCATTCAATTGTCCAAACAATACCAGCACAAATTTTTCTGTTCAATGAACTCAGGGAAATCAGTAGTATAACTATCTTAACTTTACACACACACACACACACACATACACACATATGTTGTTTCAGTTTCTCACACTAGTGAGACAATACAATGTTTACACATGTGTATCTGATTTATTTCATTTACGAGTATGGTCTCAAGTTGAATCCATTTACTTATAAAAGTCTTCAGTTTATCCTTCTTTTTGACTGAGTAGTACTCCATTGTATAAAAATACCACATCTTTTTTTATCCATTCCTCAGTCAATGGGCATTTAGGTTGTTTCCAAGATCTGGTTATCACAGATTGTGCTTCTTTTTTGTGTGCATGTGTGTGTGGCACTGGGGATCGAACCCACAACCTCACACCTGCCAGGCAGGTGCTTAAGGCACAGAGCCAAACTCCCAGCCTTAGTTTTTTGAGGCAGGTTCACACTATTTAGCTCAGGCTGGCCTTGCGCTCACGTTGTAGCCCAAGCTGGCCTCAAATTCACAACGCTCCACCTACCTCAGCCTCCAGTGCTGGGATTAAAGGTATGCGCCACCACGCCCGGCTCAAATTGTGATTCTATAAATATGGGTGCATGTATATCACTGTGGTATGATGTTTTTAATTCTTTTGGGAAGATACCCAGAAGGGGAATAGCTGGATTGAATGGGACCTCTAGTCCTAGTTTTTTGAGGAATCTCCACACTGATTTCCACAGTGGTTGCACCAGCCTGCATTGCTACCAACAGTGGAGAAGGAAGGGTTCCTTTTTCCCCACAGCCACTCCAGCATTTCTTATTGCTTGATTTCTTGATAGTAGCCATTCTTTCTGGAGTAAGATGAAATCTCAGCATTGTTTTAATTTGCATCTCTGGAATGAGCAGTGGTGTTGAACATTTTTTCACATATTTATTTTCTGTTGGTATTTCTTCATCTGAGAAGTATGTGTTCATCTCAGATGCCCATTTTTGGATTGGGTCTTTAAATCTGGGAGGAATGATTTTTCTGAGTTCTTTATATATTCTTATAGTAACCTTTTGTCTGAGGAACAGCTGGCAAACATTTTCTCCCATGTTGTGGGTTGAATCTTCACTCTCTTGGTGGTTTCTCTTGTTGTGCAAAAGCTTTTCAATAGGATGAGATCCCAATTGTTGATTCTTTGTGATAGCTCCTGTGCAATCAGTGTTTTGTTCATAAAGTCTTTGCCTACATCAATGTCTTCAGAGTTTTACCTACTCTATCTTCCAGAAAATTCAATGTTTCTGTGTTAATATTAAAATCTTTGATCCATTTTGATTTTAGCTTAGTGCATGGTGAAAGATATGGGTCAAGTTTTAATCTTTGGCATTGTAGAGCCAGTTTTTCCCTTATTAAAAAGGCTATCTTTCTGCCAGTGAATGTATTTGGCACCTGTGTCAAAGATAAGGTGGCTTAGTGTGTCTGGAGTTGCTTTTGCATCTTCTAATCTATTACATTGATCTTTGGATCTGTTTTTTTTTTTTTTTTGCCAGTACTACACTGTTTTTATTTTATTTATTTATTTTTTATTTTAAAGATAGTAAAATCCAACAAAACATAACAAAACGAAGTCAATCAAAACAAAGCAGTAGAACTGGTACAGAACTTCTAAGAAAGATACTATGAAGACAATAGCTACTATAGTATATCTTGTTATTTTCAGAATAGTTGACCTTTCCAACAGGTATAGTAAAATCAAACCAAAATAAAACAAAACAAAAAACCACACACACACGCACACACACACACAAACCCAATAAAACCAATAAAAACAGAGTATAAAATAAGGTCAAAAAATTTTAATCAGAATAAAGCAAAACAATGAGAACAATATTGGGCCTCAAAGACAAGACAGAAGAGAGTCCCCCATTTTTGCTACATTACGTACTGTCATCTTTCAAAGAGATGCCCAGGCTACCAGCCCCAGGTCTGCAAAATGAACAAAACAATACAAGTATTTGATGTTTTATGTACCTTAGTTGCTATCAATGTAGCCAGACCTCTGAACAAGCAGGTTGCTTTCCGGGGGCGGGGAGAGCTTTGTCCTTTATTTTTAGCCTGTGTGCTGGTAGGCGTAAGCGGTTGGGTGGGAGTAGGGGTGCATGTTTCTCTTCCTGGGGTCCACACCGGTCATGCAGGCCCCCAGAGGGCTGTCTTACTTGGGTCCTGGTTGGAGGCGCTCAGGCCTGGCTGGGAGGGCTCCCAAGAAGCCCATTTGTTTCTCCTCCTGGGGTCCACGCCAGTAACGCAGGCCCCCTGGAAGCCTGCCTTACTTGTATCCTGGTTGGAGGTGCTCAGGCTTGGATGGGTGGGCTCCCAAGAAGCCAATTTCTTTCTCCTCCTGGAGTCCATGCTGGTAGCGCAGGCCCCCGGAAGGCTGTCTTACTTGTGTTCTGGTTGGAGGTGCTCAGGCCTGGCTGGGTGGGCTCCCAAGAAGCCCATTTCTTTCTTCTCCTGGGGTCCACGCTCTGCACTGTTTTTATTACAGTAGCTTTATAGTATAATTTCAAGTCAAAGATTGTGATGCCCTCTGTCTTGTCTTTGCTGTCCAGTATTGCCTTTGCTATTCTAGGTCTCTTCTGGTTCCAGATGAACTTTAGGATTGTTTTCTCTAACTCTGTGAGATATGCTATTGGAATTTTGATTGGGATTGCATTGAATCTGTGTAACACTTTTGGAAGTATGGCCATTTTCACTATATTGGTTCTTCCTACGGGATATCTCTCCATTTTCTAATATCTCTTCAATCTCCTTTTTCAGAGTACTGTAGTTTTCAATATGGAGGTCTTTTACATTCTTTGTTAGATTGATTCCTGGGTAACTCATTTTTTTTGATACTATTGTAAAGGTGTTGTTTCCCTTATTTCTCTCTCAGTGAGTTTGTTATTGGTGTACAGGAAGGTTATTGATTGTTGAGTGTTGACTTTGTATCCAGCTATGTTACCTAATGCTTATTAAATCTAGTAGTCTTTCAGTGGAGCTTTTGGGATCTTCTATGTAGAGTATCTTGTCATCTGCAAATAATGATAGTTTAATTTATTCCTTTCCTATCATTATTCCTTTTATTTCTTTCTCTTATCTAATTGCTCCAGCTAAAGTTTCCATGACTATGTTGAATAAGAGTAGAGATAGTGGACATCTTAGTCTTGCTCTTGATTTTAGAGAGATAGTTTCAGTTTTTGTCCATTTAGTATGATGTTGGCTGTTGGTTTGTTGTCGATGGCTTTTATCAGATTGAGATAAAGACCATCTATTCCAATTTTCTGTAGAGTTTTGATCATAGATGGGTGCTGGACTTTGTCAAATGCTTTCTCTGAATCTGTTGAGATGAAGATACGGTTTTTGACCTTGGCTCAGTTAATATGGTGTATTACATTTATTGATTTACGTATGTTGAACCATCCCTGCATCCCTGGAATGAATCCCACTTGATCATGGTGTATAATCTTCTTGATGATTTCCTGCAGTCTGTTTGTCAGTATCTTATTAAGGATTTTTGCATCTATGTTCATTAAGTAGATTGGCTTGTAATTCTCTTTCTTAGTTGGGTCCTTCTCTGGTTTTGATATCAGGGTAATGCTTGCTTCCAGGAATGAATTTAAGAGTACTGCTTCCCTTTCAATTTCAATAAAGAGTTTGAGAAGTAGTGGTGTTAGGTCTTCTCTAAATTTCTTGGAGAATTCAGCAGTGAATTCTGTCAGGACCTTGGCTTTTCTTTGTTGGTAGGTTTTTAATTACATCTTTAATTTCAGTGACTGATATTGGCTTATTTAGAATTTTTATATCTTCTTGATTCAGCTTTGGTAATTCACATGTGTCTAGGAATCTGTCTACTTCTTCTGTAGTTTCCATCTTTGTAATAGCTAAATGTTGTAAACAGCTGAAATGTACTTCAACTGATGAATGGATAAAGATGTGGTTTTTTTTTTTAGTAGTGTAGAGTATTACTCTGCTATAAAGAAGGATAAGCTTGCCAGGTGTGGTGGTGCTTGCTTTTAATTCCAGCACTTGGGAGGTTGAGGTAGGAGGAGTGTTGTGAGTTCAAGGCTGGCTTGGGCCACAACACGAGTGCAAGGCCAGTCTGAACTACATAGTGCGACCCTGCCTCAAAAAAAATCAGGGCTGGTTTTTTTTTGGCTCAATGGCTTAAGCGTCTATCTGGCAGGCGCAAGGTTGTGAGTTTGATCACTGGTGCCGAAAAAAAAAAAAAAAAAAAAGAAGGATAAGCTTGAGACATTTCTAGGTAAACGAGTGCATCTTGAGACCATACTCTTAAGTGAGATAAATAGGACGCATGTGTAAATGCCACATTGCTTCTCTGGTGTGAGAAACTGAAAGTGTAAGTAGGACTAAAATGTATAATAGGTATTGTGAAATAGGAAGAAAATATTCAAATGAGAAGGGGAACAAGCGGGGGGGGGGAGAAGGATAAGAAAGAAGGGAAAAGTTAAAAGAATGAGGAAAGAAGAAAAAATGGAAACAAAACTTTTGTAAACGGGGAGAGGAGGAGGGGTTTAAGGGAGGGCAGGGAAATGGGGAAAAAAAGAATCAAGTTATATCATGTACGGCTACAAAATCTCTATGATGAATATGATCATTATGCGTATCTAAAATGTACCAATAAAACCTGATTGGAAAACAAAAAATAAAACAGAGGAGGCAGATGGGGAAGGGTTTGGATGTGCCCATCCTGCAGCTGTGCTGAGCAACTCTTCGCATTCCCTTTCTTCCTTCCTTTCCCCCTTCTCATCCTCCTTCCCCTCTCCGTCCTCCTCCTCCTCCTCCTCCCTCCCTAGACTTTCTGTGATCTCTAAATCCCCAGACAAGGTGGTTCATTTGTCCTTAAAACATACTCTAGAGGAATGACAGCCTCTCTCTCTCTCTTTTTTTTTTTTGCAGCACCAGGGATCAAACTCACAACCTCATGCCTGCCAGACAGGCGCTTAAGCCGCTGAGCCAAACTCCCAGCCCTATCATTTGTCTATTCAGTAAGTACACACTGAGCACCTGCTTTGACAGCCCTGGGTTTGTCAGGACTGGGATGGGACCTGCACGTTCCCTGCTCAGCATCATTAAGTGACACAGTGAGCAATGGCATGTGCTGCAACATGTAGGTCTCCTAGAGCTTGTGGACCTACACTGGGATCCTATCTGGGATGCTTTTGAGAGTAAAGGTGATTACTGCAGGTTGAGTTCCCTAGGAAGCAGAAGATCCTGCCAAGGCAGTTAGCATCAGGACATTAATCTGGAGGCTCTGGGAACCAACACCTACACAAAGGAAGCAAGACTGAGCAGAGTGAGGAGTTGAGATGTGATGCAGTCTCAATGCTGGCCTCAGCCAACCCCATAGGGCACTCAGAGCTGAGGTGGCCTATTAGCATTGCCTGGTGTGGGAGTGGCTTTTGTGCACAGAATCCTGGCTGTCTCTGAAGGAGCTGATGCCTTCTCCAAAGGCTCACAGCACAAGTGTCTTCCAACAGTGGGGATTCGGGGGGCACCTCACTGCACCCAGCCCACGGTGCCAGTCACTGTGCCCAGACCATTACGCTAGACATGAAGTGCATGCCAGAGTGTCAGGAGCCTATGGCAGGAGATCTCAGCTGTGACTCTGCACAGTGCAGGGGGCAGAGGACCTTACAATGGGGTCAACTTACTTACCATGCGACTTCTGCTTGCTCTCTCTCCTCCTTCCCCTACCCATTTCCTTTATCTTTTAGGATGCATCATGGCTTTCACAGGGATTGTATCACTTAGGTCATATGTGTGGCACCATCCACCTCACCTGCTTCTCACTATCCACCTCATTCACTCCTCCTTTGTGACACCATCCACTCCTCCTGTGTGACACCGTCCATCTCACCTGCATGAAATCATCTACCCCTGTGTGACATCATCCACTCCTGTGTGACACCGTCCACTAATCCTGCATGATACTATCCACCTCACCTGTGTGACACTGTCTGCTCCTCCTGCATGGTATAATTTAGTCTGCAGTGAGGCGGGTGTAATCATTGTCCTCGCCTCCCCACATCCAAAATATCCCCATTCTTCACTGTTGTCTCCAAAACAGCCCCAACCAGTTAGCTTTCCTGTCTTGAATCTCCTTGCTGCACAAACCCCTAGCTCTTTCCTCACTGGAGACATGGGCTTGATTTCAGCAGGGAGCTACTGAGAAGGCAGGTGACAGTGGTGGTGCACTCAGGGAGGCTGAAAGTTTGAGCCCCACCTGGGAAATTTAGTGACTTAGTGAGACTCTGTCTTAAGGTAAAACAATAAAAAATGACTGTAGATGCACCTCTATGAGTACATCCTGTGTTCAAACTTTAGCACCACAAAAAACAAACAAACAAAAACTCAAGTGAACACTTCATAAACTGGTAAAATCCAGGGATGCCAAAAATATGATATTTGAATGGAAAAACAGCACATGAGCTGAAAGTTGAGGGTAAAAGAAAAATGAACATATCAGTAGAAAGGTCAGGAGTAAAATGGGGAGGCAGGAGAGCAGAGCAGAGACCCAGCCTCTCTGACAGACCCAGCCTCTCTGACAGTTCTGGACAGCTATGTGCCTCAGTTTCCTTGTCTGTAAAGCAAGGGGGAGGTGACTAGAACCCTTAGACAGGTAACTAGGGGAGCAGGGAGCCATGTGGGTGGGACATGTAAAGGGGTGCCGTGCTGCTGATGACCCAGTATGTGGGCCCACACTGGCATGGGGTGGCTGGCACCTCGCTGCTCCTGCTGTCTTCAGTGCCCCACCCTTCCCAGGGAGGCCTTCATCTCTCAGCGCCTCCTGCAGTCTTGCTGACTGGGCTGCCAGGCTGGCTCTTGCTGGGATCGGAGGTGTCTTCCTCCTCCACGTCTTCTTTGCCTTTGCGGTCAGGGCAAACAGCCAGCTCTGTGTGGCCCAGCGACTCTTGGCGTCTGGGAAAGCACCAAGGTGCCGTGGGAGGAGACTGGGGCAGGTGCAGGCTGCATGGACCCTGTCGTCTCTCTCACCAGGGCCTGGCTTGCCTGCGGCCTTATGCTGCCGGCTTCACCTGCTCTTCCTGATGCTAGCGCTGGAGAGACCAAAGGAGAAGAAAACAGGATAGAGCTGGGCACAGTGTGCGGTGGAAAGGAGCAGGAAAGGGAATGGCAGAGCAGTGAGAGGAAGGGAGTTAGTGTCAGCGCCCCATCCCTGTGGGTTTGGCACCGCCTTCCTCCTGCAGCACAGAGTTGACTGGCGCAGTGGGTTAGGAAAGGCGCCCACAGCCATACAGCGTACTGGCTGAGTTGGAGTTGACCTTGGGAGAGTCTGGCCTCAAAGGGCAGGCAAAGCGACGCTGTGTGGACGGTGGGGGTTGTGGGCCAGCTCCTGGCATAAGTCCTGGTGTTTTGGACTCTCCTCCTGGCGAGCCCTTGTCTTGGTCAGGGGCCCCCAGCCTCTGGGCCAGGGAGGAGACTGTGGCTGGCACAGCTCTTAGCAGGATCTGAGGGCTTCAGGAAGAGGGAGAGCTCTGTGCGGCCTGCGTCCCTTCCTGCCTGTGGCTGGGATCCATTGCCCATCACTGGCTCCCTTTCCGGCAGCACCTGACCTTGTCCATTTGGAGAAAACAGGAAGCTGGGCTTTGCCAGGATGGGCAGCACCCTTCCTTGACTCTGGATTTCAAGGAGGCCGACATGGTGTGGACTGGGGAAGGACTTGGGGCAAGGGTGCAGTCCAGGTCTTAGTGGGGATTGGCACAGTGGGCTGGCTTTGCTGAACCACTCTGGGCAGAGGAGACAGTGAGGCAGGCTGAGGAAGAGTTGTTCCCGGCACCCAGTTTCTGTGTGGAGACAGCCTTGCACAGCAGAGCCGCCTCTGACTTTTGCCTCTGTGGGTTCACCCCATAAATATATTTGGTTTTTTGAGACAGGGTCTTGCTATGTAGCCCAGGCTGCCCTCAAATTTAAGGAAGCCTCAGCCTCCCAGGTACTGGAATGTGACACCATGTTAGCTTACACCAGTATTTTTGAATAATTTTTTGTAGCAAGGTGTGGTGGTATACCACAAATTCAAGCCTAGCCTTAACTATATAATGAGTTAAAGGCTGATGTGGATTACTGAGGGAAAACCTGTCTCAAAAAACAAAACTAATAAGAGAGAAAGAAGAAAGGAAAAAAGAAAGAAACCTTGATATAAAGATGAATATAATCCCAACTAGATTCATGACTGTATGTTCAATCTTCTGATTGTAAAATAAATTAAAAGTGAACATTTTCATTGGCCCCTGGAAGTATTGTGGGTCCTAGGCCTTGGGCCTGTTGGGCCCTGTGAGGGAGCCCAGCACTATCTGGCCCCAGATGTCACAGGGGAAGGTTGCCTCAGCTGAGAAACAGAACTGAGTGGGCCTCAGTTTCCTCCATGGGGGAATGTGACTGCCTGCCTTGGGTGAGCTTCTAGATGACCCACGAGACACTGCTGGCCGGCAGTGTGCAGCCTGGGCCAGGAGACCTGAGGATTGCTGCTGCTGCTGCTGCTGCTGCTACTGTGAAGTACCTGGCAGGGGGTTTGGAGACACCCCCTCCACTCCCACCTGTCCCTCTTGGACACCAGCCTCAGTCAGGCCCAAGGCCACTGTGACTCTGGTTCATAACCACTTTGGCTCCACAACTTCATCTGTCCTCACAGCAGGCCAGGGGACTCTGCTGTGTGACTGTTCACCGCCTTTGTCCAGGGAAGGTCAGGACCTGTCCCAGGTCACAGCTGGTGGGGACAGAGCTGGCATAAGAGCTTGGATTTGTCAGCTCTGTCCCACCTGGCTCTGACACTCTGAAGGGTCTCTGTGTGTGTTAGTCCTGGGACGCGTTGGTGACAGGGCCTGGAGCAACCCACAAGTGTGCAGCACCCCGCTCCTGGGGTGAGTGCTCATGCTTCTGCCTGCTTGGGCCAGGCTGAGCTGCTCCCTGCTCCTGGCCTGTGCTGCCTGATGCCCCTGAAGCCCTCCTTCTGCCGCTGTCTCCCTGCTGGCACCAGAATTGGGCACCTTGGGGGCAAGGGTGACTTCAGGGAGTGGCCACAATTTTGACATGGTGCTCTGGGCCATTAATGATCTTTTAAAACAGTTTATTGGAGAAAACTTTACTATCTTCAGATTCACATGTCACGATCAGAAATGGGGGAGACAGTGGGATCTGCATGGGGCTGACAGCTCGCAGCTTGGATGGTGGAGGTGCGGGGAGCCCAAGTGTCCTGTGACAAAGCCTGAGGCTGCCGTCCATGGCTGCGGAGGGAGTTTGAAGCAGGGTAGTTTCCATCTGGCGAGGAAGGCTTGGGCTAGGGTTTTGATATCCATGAGGTTTCTGATGAAAACCTTCCAGTTCCTCTGGCTGCTCTGGCCATGTGCTGTCTTGCTCTTTCCTTTTTCCTCAGAATCCAAGCTGGGGCTGAATGGTATGCACAGCCTTGCCAGGGCCAGGAGCTCCTAGGGCCAACCCCTCCTTTGCCACAGGGGCTGTGGGCGGGACCCTGAGTCAGGCTGAGTCTGCCACAAGGGTGTGTGTGTGGGGACAACCCTTGAGGATCCATCCTCTACAGCCCTGCACAGCCCTTATCCTGGTCTCCTCACTTCCTGCCGCTATGGCTAGGCAGGCACTGTGGATACTCCTGCTGGCCTCCTTTGCAGGGATTTGCCTGTAGGTGCTGTGAGCACCCAGCGGGCGCTCCTCTGTTCCCCCATGGCTGAGTTCCAGGTCTGAGCCTCATCCTGCTCTGCTCCCCACTTGGTGCCCTGCACCCACCCCTGAGAGGCTCCCAACAGTCAGGAAATACTTACTGGAAGAGGGGCAATGCGACCACTCAGGCCTCGGTTTCTATTCCATCTCAGCAGGTTGCTGAGGTTCGCTGCCTTCAAGGTGGGGATAAGAATCCCACCTGGCTCACTGGGGAAAAGGATGCTCCCAGCAAAGGAGTCCCCAGCTAGGCAGATCTGAGGGACAGGAGACCTGAGGTCCTTGGGGGTGGAGGGAAGGACTGGTCCACTGTGCTGTAGGGGCCCAACTCGTGTCTGACAGGTTGGAGAAGACACCTAGAGGAGGTCAGCAGGGGAGTCAGCTCAGCGAGAAGCAAGTAGGTTACCAGCCACCAGGGCACCACTGCAGCAGCCACTTGTGCATATGCAGCCCCCAGGAGCAGCCAGGAACACGCCTTGGGGTAGAAGCTCAACACAGAGAGGGCAGGGCTGTGGTGTCTGGGTTCAGGCCCTAGCTGGGCAGCTCTGTTCACTGGACCCGTTTTCCTGAGCTGCTGCTGGGCAGGGGTTAGGGGTGTAGACTCCAAGTAGGACCCAGGTTTGGATGTCGGTCTTCCCTTGGTATGGAACTTGGGTAAGCTGCTTAAATCTGGGCCCTGGGTTAGCAATGTGCTAAGTGGGGTGGATATAACAGTGCTCCTCAGGGGAACATGGCAAGGGTAAAGGGAGCAAGGAAGCCCATGTAACACTTGAAAAAGTATGTACTTTTTTAAAAAAAATTTTTGTACTTTTCTGTTTTATTGGGACTGCAGTATTCTGTTACTGTGTGTCACTGAACATCAGATACCATCAGAGATAAGTTTCATCTTACTTGTAAAGATGTTAAAAGGCAAAAAATGTGCATCCCTGCAAGTGAGGAAATACGGTTGAATTATAAGACGTTGCATAGAAAACCTCACCATAAGCTCTCAAGCAATAGATGAGGGTCAGAGCTCAGAGCCACCAGGTAATTTCCATGTAGCAGGTGCTGAGCCAAGGACTTATGAGTGTTGTCTCATTTGACTGTTACAAAACTTATAAAAGGAAATTACAAAGTTATTTACTTTTTTCAGATGAGGAAAAAGAGGTCCCCAAAGAGGAAGTTACTTGCCTAGGTCACGTTCATTTGTCTGTGTAACTGACAGACGTTCACCAGGATGCTGAAGCTGTGCACCCCTTTTTGGCTTCATCTGATTTAGAGTGGTTTTACTCCATGGTTCCTGAACTTGGCTGATGTTGGACTGACTGGGAAGCTTTAAGAAATCCTGATTTTACACTGAGATTCCACCTTGCCCCGGAAAGAATGGCTATTATCAAGAAATCAACCAATAACAAATGCTGGAAGGGCTGTGGGGAAAAAGGAACCCTTCTTCACTCTTAGTGGAAGTGTAGACTGGTGTAACCATTGTGGAAATCAGTGTGGAGATTCCTCAAAAAACTAAGACTAGACATCTCATTTGGTCCAGCTATTCCCCTTCCAGTTATCTTCTCAAAAGAATTAAAAACATTCTACCATAGCGATACATGTGCACCCATGTTTATAGCATCACAGTTTGTAATAGCCAGGTTTTGGAAATGCCCATCAACTGAGGAATGGATAAAAAAGATGTGATATTTTTATACAGTGGAGTACTACTCAGTCATAAAGAAGGATAAACTGGAGACTTTTATAGGTAAATGGATGCAACTTGAGACCATACTTATAAGTGAAATAAATCAGACACACATGTGTAAACATTGTATTGCCTCAGTTACGAGAAGCTAAAAGAAACAACATGTATACATGTATGTATATGTATATAAAAATAGTTAAGATAGGTATACTACTGATTTCTCTGAGTTCTTTGAACAGAAAGATTTGTGATGGTACTGTTTGGATGACTGAACACAGATGTCTTATGCTCTGGGTGAATGATTTGGGGATGACAACGTACAATATACGTACCATTGTTGCCCCGAATTGATGTGTTTTGAAATTCAGTGTTTTTTTCTTTTTTTTTCTTTCTGTTTTTCTCCTTGAAATAAAATATATTTAAAAAAAAATCCTGAATTTGATCTGGCATGGCCAATGTTTATCTAAAAGTATACCTTGATGTAATATAATTGCTTTATGTGTTTATATGTCTTAAGGTCTGTTAGTCTGGCTGTTAATCTGTGTTTATGACAATTAACTTGAAAGAGACATAAAGTAAATAAACAAATCTGATGTTGGCAAAAAAAAAAAAAGAAGGAGAGGAAGGGAAAAAATTGACACGTATTATGTTACTGTACTAATCCCCCATAATGCACGTAATCATTACATACTGCAAACACAAGAAAGTAATAAAAATAAAAGGAAGAAGAAGAAATGCTGACAATGGCTCTGCCTGCCCCCAGGTTCTGATGCAGTGAGGTTAAGTGTGGCCTGGGGACTCTTACTGTGACCCTAGGAGACTTGAACAGCAGCCTAGAGTGACAATGGCTTCTGGCTCAGGGTAGACTCCAGGGGCCTTGAAGCCTCACCAGCTTCTTTGCACCTGCCCGACATTCACCTAAGACGGCAGAGAGAGTCTCACAGCACAGGAAAGAAAAGTGACAAGAAGTGCCGAGGAGGAGTACTCTTCCCCACACATGCAGGACCCATGGCTCTCCTGCCGTCCTGGAGGGACAGAGAGAGAGGTTGTGAGTCTGGTGTCCTGTGCTGCCCACTTACCCTGGAAGCCGGTCTTCCTGAGGCTGGGAGTACAGTCCCTGAGAAACAGCCTCAGAGCTTTCCTGGGCGCTGGCTCGCCCCTCTGTCTGAGTTTATTTGCTCAACACCCTTGAGTTACTACAGAGATGTCCTTGTACTTAGGAGGTCCTGAGGTCACTCAAGTTTAGGAGGAGCTGACAAGCAGGGGCTGAGGGGGACCCATCCCTCGCTGCACCAAGGAGTCTTCTGTGGTCAGCTGGAGGCTCGTCTGCAGCTCAGTCCTGTCTGAAGTTAACTCACTTCCTTTCTTGAGTAGCTCTACATAGAGCCACTGTAATAACTTTTGTACACAACTTATTTAAAAGAACCCTGTTCTTGTTCCTGTGGTTACCAATTAATTGATGAGGTTTTATAGTTCTTGGAACAAATAAGAAATGGAAATTCTAAGGAAAAGACAGGAGCTCTATAAATACTTTTAATGAGACCCAGGAGTGAGTGGGATGGTGGCAGTGGTGTCCTGGAACCAGCCTGAAGGGTGCGTCCAGGAAGTTGTCCCTAGTGATGACTCTTGGCTTTCAGAATTTTCCAGAGTCATGGCTGAGCACCTCCCAGCTTTGGAGCCTAATCAAGGCCATAATAATTGCACAAATACCAAACATCCAGGACCAGTTCAGCTAGGCCCCTAACCAAATCCTTTGCACTGTTGCACAGTTGAGGTCAAGCTCACTTGGACACAGAAAGGAAAGAAATTCCAGAAGGACAAACTCTTGGGCCTCCTGCCCCCAGTTCCAATTTGGAGGCCCTCCGAAGCAAGGCACTGCAAGACAATTTTAGTATATGTGCTGCCGAAGCGAGCATGGCACTGCAAGACAAGATAGAGATCCCTAATCCACCTACACCACAGAGCCTGTGCCAGTGGTGCTGGCCCTGAGTTCCATCCTCGAGGAGGGGTGGAAGGGAAGTGAACTGAGTACCTTATCTGTTCTCTCAGAGGAGTGGAACCGTCCTGTGTTCCCTGCTTGGAGCCACTGACTAAAGTCCAGGGACAGGAAGAGGCCTGAGCCTACTCTGTGGGGGCTCACAGACCACAAGGAGGAGAGGGGGAGAGCGAGAGGGAGAGTAAAAGATTAGTTGAAAAGAAAACTAGACATTTCCCATCTATTCTAAGAGGCCTGTGTAACTGATACCAAAGCCAGACAAAAACATTTTAAGAAGAGAAAACAGGGCCGGGGGTATAACTCAGTAGCACAAGTGCCTGTCTGGCAAGTGCAAGGTGCTGAGTTTGATTTCTGGTAAAAAAACAAAAAAACAAAACAAAACAAAACAAAAAACCAAGAAGAAGAAGAAAAAGAAGAGAAAACAAAGACTGAGATATAGTATACATAAAAGTATATCCAGCACCCAGGAGGTAGGAGGAGCGTTGTGAGTTTGAGGCCTGCTTGGGCTACAATGTGAGTGCAAGGCCGGCCTGAGCTACATAGTGTGACCCTGTCTCAAAAAACTAGGGCTGGGAGTTTGGTTCAGTGGCTTGAAGTGCCTGCCTGGCAGGTGTGAGGTTGTGAGTTCTATCCCCAGTACCACCAAAAAAAAAAAAAAAAAAAAAAAAAAAAAAAAAAAAAAGTATAAAATCATCAACAAAATCCTAGCAATCAAATCTAGCAACACAGAACAAAGATAATATTCTATGACCAAGTGAAATTCATCCCAGGAATATAAAGGCTTTTAACATCCAAAAATCAATTAATATTATACATCATATCAATAGAATAAAAGATAAACACTATACTATCAACACAAAACATACTGGAAAATTGTCTGATAAGATCTAAAACATTTCACTATAAAAACACTCAACAGACCAAGCACAGTAAAGAACTTCCTCATTTGATAAAGGGCATTAAAAAAAACAAAACACTGCTAATATCATATGCAATGGTGAAAACTAAATACTTTCCCCCTAATTTCGGGAGTAAAACAAGGATGTGCTCACTTGCCACTTCTATTATCATTGTACCAGAACTTCTTTTTTTTTTTTTTCTTTTTTTTTTTGCAGCACTGGGGATTGAACTCACAACCTCGCGCCTGCCAGGGCAGGCACTTAAGGCACTGAGCCAAACTCCTGGCCCTGGTTTTTCGAGGCAGGGTCGCACTATGTAGCTCAGGCGGGCCTTACGCTCGCGTTGTAGCCCAAGCCGGCCTCGAACTCACAACGCTCTGCCTACCTCAGCCTCCCGAGTGCTGGGATTAAAGGCGTGTGCCACCACGCCCGGCTGTACCAGAACTTCTAATCAGGGCACTTGGGGAAGAAAATGGAATACAAGTCGCTTAAGTTGGAAAGTAAGAAGCAAAACTATTTTCTCAGGTGCAACAGTCTTTTATATAGATAATATGATGAATACATTTAAAAATATTGCAACTCATAACCAAGTTCAACAGGGTTTCAGGATACAAAAATCAGTTTTATTTTTATATGCTTCCTACAAATAGTCTAAAAACTAAATTTAAAAAATGATCCCCCCTTTTTACAATGAGACAGTCTCACTGTGTAGTTCAGGTTAGTCTTGAACTCACTATGTAGCCCATGCTGGCCTCAAACTCACAGCAATCCTCTTGCTTCAGTCTCCTGAGTACAGGGATTACAGGTGTGTGCCACCATACTTGGGCTTATTTATCATAGCATCAAAATAGTAAAGTTTTTAGGAGGAGACTTATGGGAAGATGACGGAGTGGTGAACAGCAGAGAAACAGCCTCTCCAAGGTTTGGAATCCAGATGCTGGAATACAGCAATGTGAGGGAGAGCAGAAGGAAGGAAGTGGGTCCTCAGGACCCAGCGAGGGTCTGAAGTGAGAGCAGAAGCCCACCAGGAGAGTAAAGAGAGAGACCTCAATGTAGAAGAAGGGGGTGGCAGGCAGTGCTTTCTCTCTGAGCTCTGACTCACTGTATGAGAGAGGGGGCTCAAACCTGCATATGCACAATGACTACAGGTGACCACAGAGGCCTCCATGGAGAAATGCATCAGCAGAACTGAAGTAGACGCAGTGGATGCAGTGGACACAGGTGAGGTATTCAGGTTCAGACACCCCCAGGAGAGGGGGATTGGCCAGTGGCCATCTTGGAAAGGGGGCAGCTGAACTTGGAACTCAGAGCAGTTGCCGGCTGGCTGCATGTAATGGCTCCCAGGGTTAGGGTAAGATGGAACCAAGTACAAGCTGGTAGGAGGGCAAGGAGCTGAGTTTAAGCCAACAAGGAGCTGCGTTCAAGCCGCCAGGAGGCATACAGAGCGTTGCAGCCTGAACTAATCTGGATCCAGCCTCACAGCCAGAAACCAGCCTGAATTTAAGTGGAACTAAAGGTGCAGACTCACTGGGATTCACCACTACCAATGTAATTCCACCGCTGGGTCGCTAGAATTAATCAACGTGTATCTGGGCTCTGCCTGCCTATTCTATCAGTGATAACAGAGCCATGCCTGGAAGTTTTCTTCTTGTCTTCCTTTTCTTGTTTTTACTTTTGTTTTCTTTTTTCTGATTGTTTGTTCTTGTTTTTATAGGAGTGTGGGCATTGTTTCTAGTTTTTTGTTGTTGTTCTGTTCTGGTTTTTATTTATTCCTTCTCTCTTTCCCTCCTGTCCTCTTCACCAGTTTCCCAAAGTTCACATTATCTTTCTTTCTCCCCCAGCCTTGATTTTAATCTCTTCCTCTTCTTCTATTTCTATATTTTTTTCCATAACCTTTTGTAAATTTTCTCCCATAAAGGATAAATTTGCCATATTGAGGGCAAGTTTATTACATACAATTTCCTGGTTTGTTTTAGACTTTGTTATGTAACCACAAATATACTTCATATGGTTAAAGGTGTCAAAGTAATAATTACCACAGTTTGTCATTTTCTAAACTGTTCGATGCTACTGTAATTGTCTAATTGCTATGTTTGCTGAGGTAACATGGTTGTTCTACTCAGTTGTTCTTTTTGGTATGCCAAGACTGAAGTTACCTAATGGTTATAAACTGTTATAAACAATGCTTGGGTTGGGTATGGTGAAGAACACCTGAAATCTCAGCACTTGGGAAACTGAGGCAGGAGGATTACTGTGAGTTCGAAGCCAGCCTGGGTTAAGTAGTGAGTTCAAGGCCAGCCTGACCTTAAAAATAAAACCCTGTCAAAAAACAAAACAAAACAAAACAAAAAAACCCAAATCAAAACCAACAACAAAAACAAAACAATGCTATAGGCCAGTGCCAAAGAACTAGGGGCTGGACCAAATAGGCAGCAACTTCTCATCCACAATCAATTAAACAGGTAGGATTTTGCAACAGACTCAAAACCCAAAAGCCAGCTACAGATGGAAGACATCTCTGAGAGGTAGTCATTCCCTTAGAGTTCTAAATACTAGCAAAAAACTACCTGCCATAAGCAATTTACGGGCATCAACCCAGGAATTAAACTGAAAGAAAGAAAAAGAAAAAGAAAGCAAGAAAGAAAGAAAGAAAGAGGAAGAAGATGAGAAGACATTGAAGCAAGATGCAACCCCAGACTTCCAGCTCACCAAAGACAAACCCAGGGGTGATGAGGTGGAACAATTTGAAAGCCACCCACCTGAACTCTCTGAAGTGGAAACAGCAGAAGTAATAAAGCAGATGAATGAGGCTCTAGAAAAAAAGCAAACCAGAAATAATCTCTCAGATAACTACAGAGATGGTGATCATAATGAAAGACATGCTTAAACTCTAAAGCAGATGCAAACATAAAAATAGAGGAGCTTAGGAAAATGAAGGAAACTGTGAATGCCAACCTAGGAAAGAAATGGAATCCATGAAACAGATTCAAACAGATCTCGAGGAGATTAAAAATTCCATTGAGAATGTATGCATCAGAATGAGCCGATGTGAGGCTAGAGTACCAGATATAGAAGATAAGATGGTGGTTAGTGATCAAGAAAAGAAAGATTTATTGAAAATAACAAGGGACCATGAAAAATAAATCCATCAACTGCTAGCTGATGCAAAAAAGAATAACCTAAGATTGATCAGGATCAATGAAAAAGCAAGAGATAGCACAGGTGATTTAAAAAACTGTTTACAGAGTTCATGGCAGAAAACTTACCAAGCATGAAAAAAGAATTTGACAGATAAGTGAGGCATGTAAAACTCCAATTGGCCATGATTTAAAAAAAAAAACTACAAGGCACATTATAGTCAAGATTTCAGAAATTCAACAGAAGAGCAATATAGTAAAAACTGTTAGAGAAATCACCTCTAAAGGAAAGCTCATCAGAATCAAAACAGACTTCTCAACACAAACCCCTAGGTCAAGAAGAGCTGGAGTGAAGAATTTTAAGCCCTAAATGCAAACAACCTTCAACACAGATTGATGTATGCCACAAAACTATCATTCAAGTTTGATGGAGAAATAAGATACTTCCATGACAAAGAATGCCTGAAAAATTTATGACCACCAAACCAGTACTCCAAGATGTTCTGAAGGACATTCTAGAAACAAATGATGAAGATTACAACTCCATGAACCCAACAGAATGAATCCACCAGGCAAGGCAAACAATTAAACAGATGGGAAAGAAAGGGAACCAAGAACATGAAAATAAAATGACAAGGATAAATCAGTGTGTATCAGTTGTAATCATCAATATAAATGGTCTCAATTCAACAATCAAAAGAAATAGACTAGCAGGATGGATCAAGAAGCAAAATCCAACAATGTGCTACATACGAGAATCACATCACGGGCCAGGGATATAGCTCAGTGGTACAAGGCCTGCCTGGCAAGTACGAGGTCCTGAGTTCAATTTCAGGTATCCACACACACACACACAAAAAAAATTAAAAATAAAAGAATCAGTAATCCAAAAAGAAATTAATAAGCTGGACGTGGTGGTGCACGCCTTTAATCCCAGCACGCGGGAGGCTGAGGTAGGAGGAGTGTTGTGAGTTCAAGGCTGACTTGAGCTACAACATGAGTGCAAGGCCAGCCTAAGCTACACAGTGCAACCCTGCCTCAAAAAAAAAAAAAAAAAAAAAAACTGGGGCCAGGAGTTTGGCTCAGTGGCTTAAGCACCTGTCTGGCAGGTTTGAGGTTGTGAGTTTGATTCCCAGTGGCAAAAAAAAAAAAAAAATATATATATATATATATATGTATTTATATATATAAATAGACTTATATATATATATATATTTATATATATAAATAGACTTAAAGCCAAAGGATGGGAAATAATACTCCATGTGACAGGAACAGAGAAAAAAGTGGGGATAGCTATTCTGTTTGCAGACAAAGTGAGTTTTAAACCAAGACTGATTCAGGGAGACAAAGAATGTTACTGGTAAAGGAAATAATCCAAGAGGAAGAGATATATCATAAATATGTATACACCAAATACTAGCACACTCAAGTATATAAAACTAATATTAATGAACATGAAAAATCAAATAAGCACTAATACAGTTATAATGGGGGCCCTCAATACCCCACTGTCACAAATAGACAGGTCAATTAGACAAAAAATCAACAATGAAATATTAGAACTAAACCAAACTTTTGAACAAATAGACTTAGTAGATGTTTATAGAATGTCCGCCCCACAACATCAGATTACACATATTTCTCAGAATGTGCACTTGAGATGTTCTCCAAAATAGACCACATACTAGCTCATAGAACATTTGTAAGTAAATGCAAAGGAGTTGAATTTATCTCATTCATATTGTCAGATCATAGTGTAATGAAATTGTAAGTCAATGACAAAAGAAACTACAAAAATTTCGTAAACACATGGAAATTGAATAATACCTTCCTGCACAACCAATGGGTCACAGATGAAATTAAAGAAGAAATTAGTTTCTACAGTTAAACTATAATGCCAGTAAAACATGACAACTGATTGAATGCAATGAAGGCAGTCCTACAAGGGAAATTTGTAGCAGTGAATTCCCGTATCAGGAAAACAGAGCAAACTCAAATAAATGACTTAACATTGAACCTCAAGCTTCTAGAAAAAGAAGAGCAGGCCAAGCCCAAAGCTCATACAAGGAAGGAAATGATAAAGATCAGAGCAGAAATGAATGCAATGGAGATAAGAAAACAATACAAGGATCAATGAATCAAAGAGTTGGTTTTTTAAAAGATTAAATAGGGACTGGGGATATAGCTCAGCAGCATAGTGCCTGCCTGGCAAACACAAGGTCCTGAGTTTGATTCCCGGTTTTAAAAAAAAAGATTAAATAAAATCGACAAACCATTAGCCAACCTTACCCAAAAAAACAACCAAACAAACAAACAAGAGAGAGAGAGAGAGAGAGAAGACTCAAATCCACATAATAAGCATGAAAAGGGTGAAATTGCAATGGATCCCACAGAAATCCAGAAGGTCATCTCTACCACGTTTGAGAACTTGTATTCTAATAAGATGGAAAATGCAGAAGAAATGGACAGATTCCTACATACATATGAATTATCAAAGCTGAATCAAGAAGATATAAAAATTCTAAATAAGCCAATATCAGTCACTGAAATTAAAGATGTGATTAAAAACCTACCAACAAAGAAAAGCCAAGGCCCTGATGGATTCGCTGCTGAATTCTATAAGAAATTTAGAGAAGACCTAACACCACTACTTCTCAAACTCTATATTGAAATTGAAAACGAAGCAGTACACTTAAATTCATTCCTGGAAGCAAGCATTACCCTGATACCAAAACCAGAGAAGGACTCAACTAAGAAAGAGAATTACAGACCAATCTCCCTAACGAACATAGATGCAAAAATCCTTAATAAGATACTGACAAACAGACTGCAGGAAATCATCAAGAAGATTATACACCATGATCAAGTGGGATTCATTCCAGGGATGCAGGGATGGTTCAACATACGTAAATCAATAAATGTAATACACCATATTAACTGAGCCAAGGTCAAAAACCGTATCTTCATCTCAACAGATTCAGAGAAAGCATTTGACAAAGTCCAACACCTATTCATGAGAAAAATCCTACAGAAAATTGGAATAGATGGTCCTCATATCAATCTGATAAAAGTCATCTATGACAAACCAACAGCCAACATCATACTAAATGGACAAAACCAGGAAGCTTTCACTCTAAAATCATAAACAAGATAAGGATGTCCACTGTCACCATTCTTATTTAATATAGTTCTGGAAACTTTAGCTGGAGCAATTAGACAAGAGAAAGAAATAAAAGGAATAATGATAGGAAAGGAAGAAGTTAAATTATCATTATTTGTGGACGACTCGATATTCTACAAAAAATATCCCAAAAACTCCACCAAAAGATTTCTAGATTTAATAACCAAATTCAGTAGTGTAGCTGGATACAAGGTCAACACTCAGAAATTAATAGCATTCCTTTACACAAATAAAAAACTCACTGAGAGAGAAATCAGGGAGACGACAATTTTTTTCACAAAGCATCCAAAAAGAAGAAAAAAAAAAAAAAGAAGAAGTACCTTGGAATCAACCTAACAAAGGAATTAAAAGAACTTTACATTTACTTTTTTTTTTTTTGCGGCACTGGGGATTGAACAACCTCACGCCTGTCAGACAGGCGCTTAAGTCACTGAACCAAACTCCCGGCCCTGGCTTTTTGAGGCAGGGTCACACTGTGTAGCTCAGGCCAAACTTGCGCTCACGTGGTAGCCCAAGCCGGCCTCCAACTCACAGCGCTCCTCCTACCTCAGCCTCCCGAGTGCTGGGATTAAAGGCATGCCCCACCACGCCCGGCTGAAGAACTTTACATTTAAAACTACAGTACTCTGAGAAAGGAGATTGAAGAGGATATTAGAAAATGGAAATACATCCCTTGTTCTTTGATAGGAAGAACCAATATAGAGAAAATGACCCTACATCCAAAATTGTTGCAATTCCAATCAAAATTCCAACAGTATATTTCACAAAATTAGAGAAGATAGTCCTAAAATTTATTTGGAACCAGAAGAGACATAGCTAAGGCAATTCTGTGCAACAAAGGCAAGGCAGGAGATACCACAATTCCTGACTTGAAATTATATTAAAAAGCTACTGTTCTAAAAATGGCATTGTACTGGAAAAAACAAACAAACAAACAAACAAAACAAAACAAGAACAAAAACAAACAAACAAAAAGCCCCAGAACTAAGGAACAACAGAACAGATTAGAAGATGTAGAAACAACTCCAGACACACTCAGCCACTTTATCTTTGACAAAGGTGCCAAACACTTTCCCTGGGAGAAAGACTCTTTAATAAGTGCTTCTGGAAGAACTGTTTTTCCACATGCTGAAGATTAAATTTAGACCCATATCTTTCACCATGCACTAAACTAAAATCAAAATGGTTCAGAGATTTAAATATTAAACAGAAACACTAAATCTGCTGGAAGATAGACTAGGTAGAACTCTTGAAGACACTGGTGTAGGCAAAGATTTTATGAACAAAACCTTGATTGCACAGGCAGTATCACAAAGAATCAACAACTGGACTGTCATTTTATTAAAAATCTTTTGTACAGCAAGAAAAACCACCAATGGAGTGAAGAGACAACCCACAGAGTGGAAAAAAATTTTCCAGCTGTTTCTCAGACAAAGGTCTAATATCAAGGTTATGCAAAGAGTTAAAAAAAATCAGAACCTCCAAATTTAAAGATCCACTCCAAAAATGCACAGCTGAAATGAATAGACACTTCTCAGATGAAGAAGTGCAAACATCAAATAAATATGTGAAAAAATGTTCAACACCACTGGTCATTCCAGAGACGCAAATTAAAACAGTGCTGAGACTCCATCTCACTCCAGAAAGAATGACTACTACCAAGAAATCAATAAATAACACATGCTGGTGGGGCTGTAGGGGAAAAGGAACTCTTTTCCACTGTTAGTGGGAGTGTACACTGGTGCAACCACTGTGGAAATCAGTGTGGTGACTCTCTTTTTTTTTTTTTTGCGGCACCGGGGATTGAACTCACAACCTCGCACCTACCAGGGCAGGCGCTTAAGCCACTGAGCCAAACTCCTAGCCCTGGTTTTTTGAGGCAGGGTCGCACTATGTAGCTCAGGTTGGCCTTGCGCTCGCATTGTAGCCCAAGCTGGCCTCGAACTCACAACGCTCCTCCCACCTCAGCCTCCCAAGTGCTGGGATTAAAGGCGTGCACCACCACGCCCAGCTTCAGTGTGGTGATTCTTCAAAAAACTAAAACTAACAGTTTCCTTTGACCCAATTACTCACCTTCTTGATATCTTCCCAAAAGAAGCAAAAACATCATACCACAGTGATATATGCACACCCATGTTTTTAGCAGCAGTTTGTAATAGCTAAATCTTGTAAACAGCCCAAATACACTTTAACTAATGAATGAATAAATAAAATATGCTTTTAATACAGTGGAATACTATTCTGCCATAAAGAAGGATAAGCTTGAGATATTTCTAGGTAAATGGATTCATCTTGAGACCATACTTTGAAGTGAAATAAATTGGACACACATGTTTAAATACTGCATTTTTTTTCTGGTGTGAGAAACTGTAAGTGCAAATAAGAAGCAAAATATATAATAGATATTGGGTAGTAGAAGAAAACACCCAAATGAGAAGGGAAATAAGAGAGAGCAGGGGGAAAAGAAGGAAAGGACAAGGAAAAGTGCATAGAAGGGAAAAAACAGAAACAAAGCTTTTGCAAATAAAGAGGGGAAGAGTCATTGAAGGGAGGGGAGGGGAATAAGAATAAAAAGAAGCAAGGTGTATCATGTACAGGTACAAACTGCTTACGATGAATGTGATCATTATGGATAGCTAAAATGGACCAGTAAAAATACAATATAAAAAATAAGAAAAAGTCAGCATTGACTTGGAATGAACAACTAAATGTGAAGTGGCGAATTAACTAAGACGGTACTCAAGGGGAAACTCATATAGAATTGGTAGGAAGTGAAATAAACAATTCTGTGTTAAGAAAAAAGTATTTAGCAATCAATGCAACAGAAAAGGGCAAACAAACATTAAGAAGATCTAAATAAATGGAAAAACAATTCATATATATGAATCAGAAGACTCAATATTGTTTTTTTTTTTTTTTTTTTGTACCGGGGATCAAACTCACAACCTTATGCCTGCTAGGCAGGTACTTATGCCACTGAACTAAATCCCCAGCCCTATTTTTTGAGACAGGGTCTCACTATGCAGTTCAGGCTGACCTTGAACTCACTTTATAGCCCAGGCTGGTCTTGAACTCACAACGATCCTCCTGCCTCAGCCTCCCGAGTGCTGGGATTAAAGAGGTACACCATCATGCTCAGCTAAGACTTAATATTCTTAATATTGTTAAGATGACAAAATTCTCCAAATTTAACTATAGATTCAATGAAGTCACTTTCATGATTTGTGCTAGCTCATTTCCAGAAATCAGTGAGCTGCTAATAAAACTCATACGGTAATCCAAGGGATCCACACAAATCTTGAAAAGAAACAAAATTGAAGGCGTTGCACTTCCTGATTCCAGCATTTACTACAAAGCAGCAGTAATTCAGACGATGTGGTTGATGTAAAGATAAACATTCTGACTGATGGAATGGGAAGGGGTCCAGAAGTGTTCTCACCCGATCAGCTGACTTTCAGGATGGACTCCACAACACTTCAGTGGGAAGGAATTTCAGCAAATCCTTGGGGCCACTGACTGTCCACATAGAAGAAAATGAAGTTGGATCCCTACCTCACACTAAATGTAAAATTAGTTAAAAGTAGACCAAAGACTTGGATGTGAGAGGTGAAATTGTGAATCTTTAAGAAGAAGAAAACATAGGTAAATCTTTGTGACCTTGACTTAGCAAACAGTCTCTTATATATGACAACCAAACCACGAAAGAGAAAACAGATAAATTGAACTTCTTCAGAATTAAAAATTTTTGAGCTAGGCACAGTGACTCATGCCTACAATCTCAGGTATGTGGGAGGCTGAGGCAGGAGGATCACAAGTTCCAGGCCAGACCAGGCAACTTTAGTGAGATCCTGTCTCAAAACAAAAAATAAAAAAGGTCTCAGGATGTATCTCAGTGGTAGGCCATGCCTGGGTTCAATCCTTGTACCCCATAAACAAACAAATAAAAGCTTTTGTGTTTTAAAGAACGCTGTCAAGAAAGTGAAAGGCAACTGCAGGTGGGAAGAAACATTTACAAATTACATGTATTTGATAGGGCTCAGTGTCCAGAAAATGTAGAGAATTATTTCAACTCAATGAAAAGGCAAACAATTCAGTTTAACAATGAGTAAAGGGATGCATGGGCCGCTGCTGGACTGGGGACAGCCAGACCCAAGCCTTTCCCCATAAGTCAGCACCATTCGCAGACTGCAGGGGAGAGAACAAAGCCACACCAGGAAGCAAGCTCCGCCTGGGAAACAGTGCCATGTATGGGCCACTGCCAGAGTAGGGACACCCAGACCCCAGCCCCTTCCAGTGCATGGGCTGGCAGACAACAAGAGGCAACATCCCCGCCCCCACCATAAGCAACCAGCCAATCCAGAGAAACACAGGCTGTGATGATAGCTAGAGAGGTGAAATGCAATTGGATGCCTGTGGTGCTTTGTTGTTTCACTGACATTGCAGATCTAAGGCCAGTGGTCTGATCATCAGTTCAGAGGATAGTGGCACGTAGTGTGGCATCTAGGTGGGATCGCCTTCTGAGGGTTGTAGCCATTGTTGATTCCCTGTTGCCTTGTTTTGAAGTCCTTTATAGTTTTCATTGTTTTTGTTGGATTAGGTTTTATTCTCTTTTGTTATGTTTGATTGTGTTAAATATGATGACACGAGCAGCTATTTAAAAGATAGCAAGATACACTATGGTAACCATTTTGTTTTTACTATTGGCTTGTTTTGAAGTCTTTTATTGCATTCATTGTTTTGTTTTTATTGTTTCTATCCTATTCTGTTTGATTATTACTGTGTCCGAAGGTATCTGCAGCTATTTTGAAGACAACAAAAAGCATTATGGTAACTACTGTTGATTTTGTAATGTTTTGAAGTCCTGTATCTCTTACACTGATTTGTTTTGATTGGTTTTATTCTGTTTTATTTTCTTGGTTTTATCCTCTTAAAAAAAATGAGTAAATGCTCTGAATAGACATTTCCACAAAGAGAAGGTACAAATGGCCCATAGGCAAATAACAAGATGTTCACAGCAGCATTAGTGATCAGGGATGAGGAAATGGAAACTGTGATGAGTGCCCCTCCCCATGGCTACCAAACTCCCACATGGACGATGACCATGTAAGGGAGGACGAGGATGGAATACAAAATGGTGCAGCTGCTTTGGGAGTTCCTGGGAATGGCTCACGTAGGTTACACAGAGTCACCATGTGGTCCAGCAATTCCACCTCTCAGCCCACAGTTCAGGAAAATTAAAAACATATGCACACACAAGCCCTGCACATGGATACTCATAACAGTGTTATTAACAATGGCCAAGAAAGAGGAATCAACCCAGATAGTCATTCATGGATGGACAAATGCTCAAATAAGAGTGGTTTATTTGTACAAGGCAATATTATTCAGCAATGAAATTTAACGAAATACAGATACATCCTGCAGGCCGGATGAACCACGTGCTCATTACATGAAGTGCAAGAAGCCAGACAGAAAAGACCATGTATTGTATAATACCCCTAAAATGAAGTTGAGGGCAGCCAATCCGTGGAGGAGGAAGGCAGATTAGAGGTTGCTTGGGGCAGGGTGGGGTGGAAGGCTGCTGCTGGGAGTGGCGTTCCTTTCTGAGGTATATAAATGTTCTCACTTGGACCTTCGTGAAGGTTGCATGACTCTGAATATACTAAAAACCACTGAATCGAACACTTTGAATGATTGAGTGGCACATGTGTGAACCACAGCTCAAGGATGCTGTTAAAAAGAAGGAAAGCAAGATCGAGGACCTCAGTTGAGCCTGCGACAAATGGAATTAAGCCAAACAGAATCTTCACCTACAAGCTCTTGTGTTTTCCCTGCCCTGCCACCCCACCCGTGACCATGCTCACCACCTACCCATGGCACCGGCTGCTCATGGCAGGCAGGGGCTCAGGCGGGTGCCTCTGTTCCCAAGGTCTCATCACACAGTTGCCTGCAGCTTAGTCGGAGAGAGAAGGCCTGGTACTTAATATTCATTCTGTTGGTACAAGAGGAAAACTCAGAGTAATTATGGCTTAAACAAGACAGAAGTTAGCTCTCTTATATTAGATAGAAAACTTGGGTTTGCTGCTGTAGCTCCTCAGGGCCGTGGGGACCTGGGCTCTGTAAGTCTTTCTGTGGTGTCCTGCGCGTGGTTCCTAACCAAGGGTCACGACATAGGACGAGACGGCTGCTGAAGGGGTTGAAGAATGGAAACTAAGGCAGAGGGAGCTGGATATACAGGTAGGGTCAAGAGAGGGATTCTGAAAGATAAAAGATAGTAGAGGCGAGCAAATCAATCTAAGTCAGAGAGAGAAACTGGAGATGGCCAGGGCAGTGAACCCCACAGGCGTCCAGGATAATCTTACCTGCGTGAGAGGAGATGGCGTACAAGGCATGCACCATCAATGATCTGGTCCTTCCTTCTGTCCAGCTTTATATTTTTGAACTATTTCAAAGAAAGTTGCATATTTCAGCGTATCTTATCCCTTAAACACTTGAGGATCTGTATGGCATTCAATGTCTATTTACCTTTTATATTGGTTTCTGGGCATCACACTCAGAATCTCATGCATGCTAGGCAAGTATTCTTCCACCGAGCCACACCCCAGTCCCATCTGTTCATCTTCTTTAAGGTAGAATTTATATGCAGGAAATGAACAGATTTTACTTGTACATTAGGCAAGTGTTGATAAGTGCCTGTACCTGTGCAGCTCAAACCACTGTCAAGATACAGAACACTACCCTCACCCTAGAAAGTCATGTAACTTTCAAGTTACTCAATATTTTTTTTGAGACATGGTCTTACTGTGTAATGCAGGATGGCCTTGAATTCAAGGTGATTCTCCTGCCTCAGCCTCCCAAGTGCTAGAATTACAAGCATGCACAACCACACTTTGGCCATTCTGATTTTTCCCCCATAGATTAGTTTCACCTGCTTCCAGACTTCATACTGAAGATCAAATCATGTATTTTGTACCTCGCTTCTTTCACGTGCCATAATGGGAGACTTGTTCTTGCTGTGTGTCCTGGCAGCTGCTCTCCTTTAACTGCTGAGTAATATTCCATTCCATGATTCTACTAGAAGAGCTACTTATTCTTCTGTTGATAGATTCTTTTCATGAGTCTTTTTGTGGACCTATAGAGATCCCTTTCCCATCCTTGTTGTGGTCTGGGAAATTTATATTTGTAATCCCATGGAAAAGTTACTGGAATTCTAACAAGTGAATTCTAATCTTCCATTTCCAGTGCAACCCATGGCAAGCATAAAGGCACTAAAACATTTACAGGTATGGTGATTTGAGGGGTCCTGAGCCCAGCCCAGATACAGGTTCAGTGGGACACAGGCCTAACCCAGATTTTATTAATTCGTGAAGAAGGGAGTGGCTTGAGGATGAGTGACTGTGAGAAGGGCGGGAAATAGGTGAGTACTGTGAGCTGGGGTAAGTAGGAGGCCTGAAAGCGCCTTCGCGATACACAGAGAGAAGGATATGCAGAAAGGCCAATCTGCATAACACAACTGAGGCAGTATTTAATGTTTTTGTGGGCAGGTGCTTCAGCTCTGATGTGTAAGTTTTTCCCCCTTGGGGAGTCATAGCTTCCTATCTTGACAGCCCTGGAGCAGTGACTCTGCATCCCACCTGGGTCAATTGAAGGGAAAAGGAAATGGCTTAGCCAACTCTGTACATGTCAGTACTTGCAGACAGGGCCAGGTTTAGCCAAAGTGGTAAATCTGTAGAAGGGGACTTGCTAAGATGGGATTAGTTTTGTAAGACACTACCAAGTATTTACCTAGTAGCTCTACCATTTTACATTCTTACCAATAATGTGTGAAAATTTCAATTGCTCCACATCCTTGCCAGCATTTGATGTCATCAGTGTTTAATTTTAACTATTCTGACGTGTGTAGTTTATGTCTCAACGCAGTCTATTTTATGATGAATAATGACCTTGAGCACTTTTTCACAGAATCTTGGCCCTCTGTCAGTCTTCCTTTGTGAAGCTCCTATTCCCATTCTTTTGCTATTTTAAAAATTGAGTTCTTCAGTCAGGCATGGTGGCGCATGCCTTTAATCTCGGCACTTGGGAGGCTGAGGTAGGAGTGTTGTGAGTTCAAGGCCGGCTTGGGCTACAACGTGAGCGCAAGGCCGGCCTGAGCTACATACTGTGACCCTGCCTCAAAAAACTAGGGCTGGGAGTTTGGCTCAGTAGCTTAAGTGCCTGTCTGGCAGGCACAAGTTTGTGAGTTCAATCCATGGTCCCCAAAAAAAAAAAAAAAAAAGTGCAGTGGAATATGCCTATAATTCTCAGACTCAGGAGGCTGAAGCAGGAGGATTGCCACAAGTTCAAGGCCAGCCTGGTATCCTAGTGAGTTTAAGGTCAGCCTGAGTATACATAGTGAGTTCAAGGCCACCCTGTCTCAAAAAAACCAAAAAACAAACAAACAAACAAAAAAGATATTAAATGGTTTATGTGATCCTGTTTTGTTTTGTTTTTTATTTGGCACTACCCTACCTCAAGTCCCAAATATATTCTTCTATGCTTTTTTTCTAGAAACATTATAGCTTTAGCTTTTGGTTCATTTTCATGATGCAATTAAAATAAAGTTTTATGATACCAGGAGTGGTGGCTTTTGCTTGTAATTCCAACATTTTGGAAGGCTGACACAGGAGTATTGCAAATTCAAGCCCAACCTGGGTAAATTAGTGACTTACAAAACCCTCTCTCAAAATAAAAAATAAAATACAAATTAAAATGTCTGAGGATGTAGCTTAGTGCGAAGGTCCAGGGTTCCATCTCCAGTGACACATACACACACACACACACACCAAAAATTATGGAAGTGAAGGCAAGTAATAGAATTCCCCTGGGTTTAATCTTCAGAATGGAAAAAATCGACATAGATAGATAATAGATAGATGATAGACAGACAGATAGATAGATTAGATAATAGATTAGTAAATTTTTAAAAAGAAATCAACTTGAATCTAGAGACAATTCTGAAGAAGGAAAGAGCTAAGTCTTTCAGCCCATGAACAAACCACCCCATTGATTTAGGTCTTCTTCCTCCCCACCCGCCGCCCACCCCTGCTCTTGTTTTCTATTTTTTAGTACTGGAAATTAACCCAAGGGCCTTTGTATTGAGCTACATCCTTAGCCCCACTACCTCTTTTGGCAAGACAGGGTTTTTCAGAGTTCCTAAGTTGCCCAGGTTGGACTTGGAACTCACCTGCCTCAGCCTCTCAGCATGCTGAGACTATAGACATGCACCATCATGCCTAGCTTGTATAGAGATTTTTTTTTTTTGTACCAGGGATTGAATTCACAACCTCATGCCCGCCAGGCAGGCGCTTATGCCACTGAGCTAAATCCCCAGCCTTTTTTTTTTTTTTTGAGACAGGATCTCACCATTCAGTTCAGGCTGGCCTTGAACTCACTGTGTAGCCCACGCTGGTCTCGAACTTGCAACAATCCTCCTGCCTCTACCTACCCAGTGCTGGGATTACAGGCATGCGCCATCATACCTGGCTGAGACTTTTGTTTTGTTTTGTTTTTGGTACTGGGAATTGAAAGCAGGGACTTTACACTGAGCTACATCTTTATTTTTATTTTTATTTTAAACATAGTAAAATCCAACAAAACAAAACTGAACAAAGCCAATCAAAACAAAGCAACAAAATTGGTACAGAATTTCAAATCAGGATACTAGGAAAACAACAATAGCTACTATAGTAATATCTTATCTTCACAACGGTTGTCCATTCCATTAGGCATAGAAAATCAAACTAAAAACAAAACAGAATAAAACCAATCAAAACAGAATATTGAATAAAGCAAAACAATCAGAACAAAGCAAAACATTCAGAAAAATATTGGATTTCAAAGATAAGATAGAAGGAAATCCCCCATATTTGCTATATTGTGTACTGTCATCCTCCCAAGAGAGACTCAGACCACTGGCTCCAGGTCTGTAAAATCAACCAAACTGTTGGGAACTGTTGAAGCTGGAAATTGACTTAGGGCATGACTCAGACATGACCTTACCAAAGAAACAAAGAGAGCCCAGGTCAACCATGTGAAGAAGTTGCTACAGCCCAGGAAAACACCAAGCTTCTAGACAATCCAAGCAACAGGTTGCTAGGCAGAGGGGCTGAAATTGATGTCATCCTTCCCGGTATATAAATAAACATGCTGCATTGGTTGAGCAGTACCTCTCCTCCCATCAGGAGAGTAAGGGCTCCACCTGACCCCAGCTTTGTCTCTTCTTAATTTTCTCATCCTCTCAAGGTCCTTCACCTTAAGAACCTCAGGAACCGCGTGGGTAGGGAGCAAACAAAATACAAGCATTTAGTTGCTTTATATACCTTAGTTAGTATTAACTCAGCCTGTCCTTGGAACCAGTGGGTTGCTGAGCTATATCTTTAGCCTTTTTTTATTTTTAAATTTGAGACAATCTCACTGAATTACTAAATTGCCTAGGCTGGGACCAAACTTGCAATCCTCCTACCTCAGCCTTCCACAGTGCTGGGACTACAGTCATGTGCCATCACGCTGGGCCTGTTTAGTCTTCTTCAGTGTCTCGCTGCAACACTCTATGGTCTTCAGTGCATAGGTCTTACACAGCTTTTGTGGAATTTACTCCTGAGTATATCATGGTTTTCTAAGAAGTGCTACTCTAAAGCAAAATGTTTTAAATCTCGCCCTCCATCTTTGGCAACAGAGTTGAGTAAGTGTGGGGACGGATTGGAGGCGCTTCCCATCCCTCCCTCCTGCTCCCCACCGCCCTTCCTCAGGGCTCTCCTGGGAGGGGAGCAGAGCCACATCACTCTGGCCTCGGAGCCCTTTGGTGGAGGCTGCTGCCCTGGTGGCCCGGGCTGGGTGCAGCGTATGTGGCAGGGACACGTCTTGCCTTCTTCAGGGGAAGATGGAGCCGGGAAGACTCAGCCCCTGGTCTCCACGTCACCCCTGCAGCTTGTGCTGAGGACAGATTCTCAGGAAGTTGGGCTGTCCCAGGTCCCTCCCCACCCCCGCATTGCTGGAGCACCGTGGGTGGAGGCAGGGCAGAAGCAGGAAGTCTCTCCTTGGCCAGGCTGAGGATGGGCCAGCAGTGCCCATGGGGGCTTGCCCAAAGCCCGCAGAGGAAGGTGTGCTGACCACACCAGAGACCATCTGAGTGCTGTGTGATTTGTCCCTGCTTACCTGGAGCACGTGTGGGTGCTGTCCACTCCTGGGGCCATCAGTGGACAGGGATTCTCACCATTGTCTCCTGCTCCTGAGTAGTCAGAGGGCAGATGCCTCCGAAAGGCATGACTAAGTCCCCAAACCGTGGCCCAGGAGGGACACATGGGTAAGGACTTGTAGCAGGGCCAGGAGGCCTGGGAAAGACCCCAGCCTGGAAACTGCTTCCGGGGCAGCATGACGCTGGGCAGGGGAGCTCGGGTTTGCTCCCCTGCCTCTGGCTCTGTCGGGCCCCCACCACCTGTGTCCTTGCTCTGCACGCTGTCAAGGACTGGTGATGAGGAACCTTCAATATCCCCCATCCGTCCCAGAGGCATCCCTAAATCTGACCTCGGAGGCTCCGAGGGCCTCCCAGGGAGCTCAGTAACAGGGTCGCTTCCTCTGCAGCAGATGTGGACAGGAGCAATACCTGGGGCCGAGGTCTCACTGCTCACTGTCTGGGATCCTTCACCTGAGGGCCGTGACACCTGAGTGTGCAAGCCCATGAGGGTTAAGTGCTCACACGCAGGAGTGTGTGACAGGGTCCTTCCAGAGCAGGGCAGAGACAGGGCTAACCCTTCAAGGGGGGCCGCGTGCCTAATGCATTGGCCATTTATTAAACCCTCGCAGCCAGCCAGACGTCATGAAGTGTGCTCTGTGCCCACTGATCAGTTTCTCTGCCCTGCAGTGAAGGTGGAAGAGCCCTTTCCTTCACCCTCACTCTGTGACAAGGACAGCAGGACACGGGGAGGCTCAGTCACACTCCCCGGCTCATACAGCGATGCACAGAGCAGCTCAGATTCCAGTCCGGTGTCCAGTCCCACAGTCTGCGGCTTCCTGTCACCCATCTGCTCTTCCCGAGGACACCTGGCTGGACAGTGGTGCTCAGCGCTGGTGGTGGCCACTCCAGGTCCCGAGGGCCATGACTATTGGGTTGGGACGGAGGTGGTGTATTCTGGGCCAAAGATTGTAAGTGCTCATGCCCAGCCCTCTGCTCTCTCCTCTCTTCTAGTGGGGGCCACGGAAGCTGAGGCTTGAAATGGTGAAGCCCCTGGGGTCTGGATGGCCCGGTCATCATGCCAGGCACGGCTGATGTGAGGAGCTGCCCCAGGCAGCAGCTCTGGGTGAGTGAGCTGTATGGGGACTGCACCAGCCAGTCAGGGGCACATGGTGCCCCGCAGACTTCTGTTCATAAACTGCACAGTGCTCCTGAGGGAAGACAGGACTGAAGACTGTCCAAGACACAAGCTGTGAGAGCAGGCAGAGGATACCAAGGCCCTGGGCAGCTTTCCTCCTGCCTCCGGTACAGTTTTCCTCCGTTATGCATGGAGCTTAGCCCATGGCTGTCCCCGTCTCCACCCCAGCACAGTGACAGCAGCCACACTGCTCAGATGCTCCATACCTCACACTTTCATGCATGACCTGGTGAAAGGGAAATTAAAATTCTAAATAAAGGCCTCCTGAGGATACCCTCCAAGACCAGGCAGACACCTCTGTGTCTGGATAAGCCTGACAACAGAACATTCCCTCCTTTGTGTAACCCATGCTTGTGTAACTGATGGCCTTGCAGTATAATTTGAGATGTATAAACTCCCTCAGCAACCCATGATATCACCTGGCCCTCCAATCATAATGCACTAAATCTGCCTCTGTACTGCCCCCCTTGATCTCCCCATGAAAGCCTCAAAACCCTGCCCGGCAGGGCTCTGACTTTTGGGGAGAAATCCCAATCAAGCCCATGGGTGTAATCCACTGCATCCTAAACCTTCTTGATGCTGTTTCTTCCTGTGGTTGGTCTGTTTTCTGTAACACTGGGGACACATGTCTCTTGTAATCTAGGTCGTCACTGCTTTCTGGCTTTGCTGATGAGACAGTCACCCGCTGTGTGTGGCAGACAGAAATCCCGCCCAATGCTGGGCCAGGCAGAGAGAAGGTGGAGGGCTGGGGACAGGGGACAGAGACCAGGAGCTCACTCCTTGGGACTGCTCTGCAAACCTTTATTCAGCTGGATAAGAGATCTCGGCACTGCCTTCCAGAAGCTTCCATCCTGTAAGCCTGAGCGGGACCTTAGCCACGGGAAGATCACAGACCTTGGGAAGTTGGCCAGGGAGTTTTTCACTTGCAGGCAATAGGAGCCCGGGGTTGTTGTACGACTTAGTGAGAAAAGACTGTGTGTGTCAGAGATCTGGGGCTCATGTGGAGTCCAGGGTTATTATCCCAATGCATGTGAGTGAGTGTCCCAGAGCTGAGAGCATCCTTTCATACTTTCTGCTTGCAATATTCTAATTAAGTCTGTCAGAGAAGAAACCTTTCCTTTTTTCCTCCTTCCTCCCTCTCTCTGTCCTTCCCTCCCTTTCTTTCTCCCTCTCTCCCTCCTTCCCTTATTCCTTTTTCCTTCCTCCCTCTCTTCCTTCTTCTTTCCCTTCTTCTTTCTCTTCCTCCCTCCCTATCTCTTTCACTGTTTCCCTCCCTCTTTCCCTTCTTCTCACCCTCTTTCCCTCCCTCTGTTCCTCCCTCCCTTCTTTCCTGCTTCTTTCCTGTCTTCTTTCTCCTTTCTTCTTTCCTTATTTCCTTCCTTCCTTCCTCCTTTTTTTCTGTTGGTCTCCTAAATTAGTGGTGCTCTAAGCCTGTGCTAACCCAAACTCCATAGTGTCTATTTTCTTTTTCTTTTTTTTTTTTATTTTAAAGAGGATAAAACCAAGGAAAATAAAACAGAATAAAACCAATCAAAATAAACCAGTATAAGTGATCCATGACTTCAAAACCTTACAAAATCAACAATAGTTACTATAATGCCTTTTGTTGGCTTCGAAATAGCTGCAGATACCTTCAAACATAGTAAAAATTGAACAGAACAGAATAGAATAGAAAATAAAAACAAGACAATGAATGCAGTAAAGGACTTCAAAATAAGCCAATAGTAAATCCAAAATGGCTACCATAATGCTTCTTGTGATCTTTTAAATAGCTGCTCATGCCATCAGATTTAACATAATCAAACAAAACCAAAGAGAATAAAACCCAACCCAACAAAGCAATGAAAATGATATAGTTTCCAGGAGAGGATCTCTGCCTAGTGAGGCGTGATTCTCTCCCTCTGCAGTCTGCAGATGGCACTGACTCACGGAGAGAGGCTTGGGTCTGGCTGTCCCCACTCTGGCAGCAGCCCACGCATGGCACTGGTGTCTAGGTGGGGATCATCTCCTGGTGAGGCCTGGTTCTCTCCCTCCACAGTCCATGGATGGCACCGACTCATGGAGAGAGGCTTGGGTCTGGCTGTCCCCACTCTGGCAGCGGCCCATGCATGGTGCTGGTTTCCAGGTGTGGATCACCTCCTGGTGAGCCTGGTTCACTCCCTCCGCAGTCCACAGATGGCACTGACTCCCATGATGTCTATTTTGCTTGACTGGGCAGTGTAAGGCTTGATTCTGACATGACTCTCCCAATGCCTGACCTGTCTGCCAGCAGAAGCATTGTTCTCAGCTCAACACCTGTGTCCTCAGCAAGTACAGGATGCTGTAAAAGAGATAAAATAGAACATGCAACCTTCCAAACACCGGGACATCTGAAGACACCCAAACATTCATACCAGGCACCTCAAGGACTTTGCCCACTGAGGCACAAGACTTCCAGAGAATTTTTTAATTTTTCTTTTTTTGGTACTGGGAGTCAAACTCAAGACCTTGTACTTTCCAGGAAGGCACTGTGCTGCTGAGCTATATCTCCAGCTCCCTTCCAAAGAACTTTGACCACTGATGTTTACTAAGATCTTCCCACCTAATGTCCCTATGGAAAAGCCTGCTTCTCTTTGCTCCCTACAGACAGCCATTTTGCCCTGTCTGCCTGCACCCAGGCACAATAAATCCCATGCCATGTTGCCTTTATGCAAGCCCAGTGGTCTCACCTGGCCTCTGCCTCATGTTGCTCCTTACAGGCAGGTGCCCATGGAAGAGGCCAGAGCAGTGAGCAGAGACTGAGAGCAGTGGGGTCCCCACCCCAGATTTCCTGCCTTGCCGGACCGACACAAGCTGGTCGTCACGTCATCTACCTTGGAGTCCCAGATTTGGGGAGGGAGGCTCTGGCAGCCCTGGGAAATCAGACTTCCAGTATTTCTGAGGAGGAGCCCTGCTGGGCCTCACCTTCTCCATCTTTGATCAGGATCTTTGGGGATCAAGGGCTCCCAAAGGGCAACCTTTAAACACAAATGACTGGGACAGGCCTGGCACAGGGATGGATCGGGAGGGGGGCAAAGGCACAAATCAGGGGTCCCCGAGACAACGCAGCCCAGCACACATATTTCCTTACTTGTTTATGTTAGGGACATATACTATCACACTAATCTATGTTGCCATTGTAAAACATAAAATGAAAATTTTGAGAGAGCAATAGTAAACAAATTAAGATCCATCCATACAACAGACTACTACTGAACTATAAAAAGAATGAGTTCTTATAACTCAATAATAAGGAAACAAGGTAGGTTTTCAAAAGGACAAAAGAGATCTGCCTTTCAGGGGACTGTGTGACCTGCATGGACTCCTGGAAGAGAACGAGAATGGGCCCCTCAAGAACCCACCCCACTGGGTCCGAGTGGCTCTGACCAGAGGACAACTAATCTGCCTTCTGGGGGACTGTGTGACCTGTGTGGACTCCAGGAATAGAAACATGTGTCTTCTGTATGCCTACCGGCGCATGGGCTTAGAATCAAAGACAACCCCCACCCCACCCCATCCCTGTAAGCAACCTGCTGGTTCAGAGGTCTGGCTAAATTGATAGCATCCTGCTGGTTCAGAGGTCTGGCTAAGTGGTAGCAACATTAAGCAACTAAATGCTAGTATTGTTTCATTGATTTTGCAGGCCTGGGGCCTGCAACCTGAGCATCTCTTTGGAAGATGACAATAGGCAATGTAGCAAATGTGGGGGATTCTCTTCTGTCTTGTCTTCAAGGCCCAATATGGTTTTCATTGTTTTGTTTTACTCTGATTATTATTATTATTATTTTTATGTTTTTGCTTTATTTTATGTTCTGTTTTTATTGGTTTTATTCTGTTTTGTTTTTGGTTCAATTCTACTACAACTGTTGGAATGGTCAGCTATTCTGAAAATAACAAGATATGCTGCAGTAGCTATTGTTTTCATAGTATCTTTCTTTGAAGTTCTGTACCAGTTCTGCTGCTTTGTTTTGATTGACTTTGGTCGGCTATGTCCTGTTGGATTTTACTATCTTTAAAATTAAAAAAAAAAGGACAAAAGATTCCAACAGATATTTTATTAAAGGAGATACTCAAATAACCAGTAGCATATGGAAATGCTTAACATCTTTTTTTATTAGGGAATTGCAAACTAAAACCACAAAGAAACACCACTTCCACCCACTTGAATGTGTGATTTCATTTATATGAAATTTCATAAAAAGGCAAAGCTCATTGCGGGGGGGCGGGCAGGAGAGAAGGCTCACTATATAGAGCTGGAGGAACTTTTGTCATAATGGGAATTTTCTAAAACTGGTTTGGGGTGATAGTTGCACAACTATAAATTTGCTCAAGTTGACTGAATAGTGCATCCACAGTAGATGAATTTGAAAATAAAGCTGGCCAGGCGTGGTGGTGCATGACTGTAATCCCAGCACCTGGAAGGCTGAGGTAGGAGGATCTCTGTGCATTGGAGGCTAGACTGGGCTACAGAGTGAGTTCAAGGCCAGCCTGATCTACACTGAGAACTTGTCTCAAAAAGTCAAAAAGATTTAAAAAAAAAAAAAGGCTGTTTTTGAAAACACAGAATGAGGAAGTGCGCTAGACATAATTAGAAAGGTCTCTAAAATGGAGCCAGGCGTGGTGGTACATGCCTTTAATCCTAGCACTTGGGAGGCTGAGGCAGGAGGATATTTGTGAGTTCGAGACCATCCTGGGCTACAAAATGAGTTCAAGGCCAGCCTGAACTGCATTGTGAGACCCTGTCTCAAAAAATAGGGCCAGGGATTTAGCTCAGTGGCCTAAGTGCCTCTCTGGCAGGTGTAAGGTTGTGAGTTTGATCCCTGGTACCAATAAAAAAAAAAAAAGGTCTTCAAGATGTGCTGTAAGGTAGAAATGCACCTGTGTGCATTATAAAGAGAAGGTGTGGTATGACATGACTTTGTCGGATGCACAGGCCTCCTGGAAGGAAATACAAAACTATAATGGTAGGCATGTGTTTAGGGTAAAGAAATCTGATGGCTTGGAGGATAGGAGCAGAGAGTCATGTTTTACTTTTTCTTTTCTTTTTCTTTCTTTTCTTTCTTTTTTTTTTCTTTTTTGGGAACAGGATCTTGTTATGTAGTTCAAGCTGGCCTTGAACTCACTATGTAGCACAGGTTGATCTTGAACTCAAGGTGATCCTCCTGCCTCAGCCTCTTGAGTGCTGGGATGACAGTCATGAGCCGCCATGCCCAGCAGGAGAGTCACTTTTGATCTTTACATGTTTTCTTTTTTATTTGGTAAAAGTTTCCACCTTAGCTTTTTGTTTTGGTCAATATGTTGTCCAGGCTGGCCTGGAACTGCTGGGCTCAAACCAGCCTCCTGCCTCAGCCTCCTTTGTATCTGGGACTACAGACCCACCCCTGCCAAGGTTCCCTTTTGCCATTTTAGTGCATGGTGCAGGGTACTTGTGAATCTGTAGTGCTGTGGAATGGTCACTGCATCCATCTTTACCGCTTCTCTCATCTTGCCGGTTTGAAACTCTGCCCGTTAAGCAGTTACGCCGCTCTCCTCCTCAGATTTGTGCTGCTTTCCATGAGCCCTGCCTGTGCTCAAGGCCACCTGTACTTTGTGCACCTCCCCCACCCCATGTGTCAGACGCCTCCTTTATAAGGTTAATAGTGTCACCCTGCTCACCAGCTCTTCCCCTTGTTCATCCCTTCATCCCTCCATGCTGCCTGGGGGGCTCCACCTTTTGGTTACTGTGAATATTTGCCGTGAACTTGGGGGTACCAATAGCCCTTCAAGATCCCACACACCTGCTATCCCAGCACTTCGGAGGCTGAGGCAGGAAGATTGCAGTGAGTTCAAGGTCAGCCTGAACTACATAGCAAGACCCTGTGTTGTAGTCAGGGGTTGCCAGGAGAACAGTTACATACAGGACCCATAATTTATAGTATTATTTATAATAGTCACCCAAGGAGCCAAATACAAAGAAAGTGCAGGAAATTGGTCTACAACACTAAAGACCTAGAAAATCCAGCCAAGGGTCATACAATAACCTGTATGAGTTCAGCCAAAAACCTAGAGTCCATGCCAATGACTCATGCAAGTCTATCCCACAGATCTGTGCTGGGAAGGCCCAAAGGTCAGCGATGGAAGCTAGAAAGTTTGTGCCAGTGAGGTGAAGAATCTGAGCTAGCGGGCTGAGGGTTTTGTACTGGAGCCAAGAAGTGATGCTCAAAATAAGGACCAGGGCTCCCCCGAAAAGTACCACAGCCACCCTCAGGACAATGAGGTCCTGAGCTCCTCTGATGATGAGAACAGTTGAGTACATGTCAGAAAGCCAGCGTGACAAGCTTCTCCTGGAGATTAAACAGCACACATCTTCCCCTCTGCAGCCAGGAAGTGATGCTCAAAGTAAGCACCAAAGCTCCCCTAAAGTGAACTGCAGATGTTCTCAGCAACAAGGTCCTGAGCTCCTCTAATGATAACAGCTGAGTTCATATCAGGGGAGCAAGCATGAAAGCTCCTCCAGGAGAACCAACAGCTGGCTGCAAACAACACTTAGGAGAACTCACAACACTTCTCTCTTCTTCTCCATGTCTCCTTTTTATGCTGGCAACAGTCCTCAGGTGGGCCACCCACACTCAGCACCATGCTGATTCAGTTCAGCTGGTGTTTAAATTGACCACCAGTTACCAGTCCACTATGCCCTGTCTTAAAAAAAAATCCCAGTTATCTTTACATTTTTAAGCATGAATGTCCTTATAAGAAAGAAAATAGCCTGGTGTGGTGGCCTTGGCCTGTAATCACAGCTACGTGGGAGAATGAGGCGGGATGGTGGTGGTGGGGTGGTGGTAGGTTGCAGGTCAGTCTGGGCAACTTAGTGACACCCTACTTAAACAAACAAACAAACAAACAAACAAAAGCGGGGGAGGGGCTGGGGATATAGCTCAGCAGCACAGTGCCTGCCAGGCAAGCACAAGGTCCTGAGTTTGATTCTCAATACAAAACAAATAAGGAAAGTAAGAGAGAGAGAGAAAGAAAAGAACACACAAAAAAATTTCCCCTGCAAATCCATTTTATTTCAAAGAGAAAAAAAAAAAGTAAAATTTCAAAAAATTTTAAAAAGACTGTAATGGTTTATGTTTGGATGTGCCCCTAAAGCCCCATGCAGTCACAACAGGTGCTTTTCAGAGCTGGCTGAATCTAGAGTTTGTGATTGATTCGTTGTCTAGTGCTGGGATTATGGGTGTGAGTGCTACATCCACCCTATCGTGGGTAGCCTGCATACAATATAAGGGACAGAATGTGCCTTCCCTCACTCTCCTCCCCTTTTGCTCTTGTCGCTTTTGCTGTTTTCAGCCATCATGAATGGTTCCTCCTCTGCCATGCCACTCTGCCTTGGAGCTAGTTGATTATGGATTGAAACCTCTATAAACTGTGAGCTAAATAAACTTTACCTTTCCTAATTTTCGGCACTGGGCATTTTGTCCCAGCAACGAGAGGAAAGTGACCAAAACAAAGGTCTTGGGTGTAGCTTACTTTGCTAGCATGAGACCAGGCTTCACTCTCCAGTATCACAACAGTAAGTAAATAGGGAGGAGAGGTACCGTTTCTTGCCCATTCCCTCCCTGAGTTGATCAGAGGAGGGCACGTCATCTCAGCCTCCCATCCCGCACTTACTTGGCTTTCCCCTGGAGACTCCTGAACTTCCCTTGCCCCGTGACCCCGGAAGGATCTCTGGGAAGGCTGGGGACCAAAGCATCCTTTCTGGTGGGACCACAGGCCTCCAGGGAGCAGCACACAGCCTCTTTATCCACTCCCAGAATCCACAAATGCCTGGAACCTGAACTTTCAAGATGGTAAACTCTGACCTGAATGAGCATAGATGAATCTTGGTCTTTACCCCACTTAAGTTCATGCTTGCTGCAGGGTTACAGGCTATGGCCTAGGCTCCAAGTCCCTTCCCCAAATCCTAGAGCAGATGGTGAACTGTTAAAGCTTCCACTTTGCCACCACTGCCCTGGGAACTCTGAGTTCCAGAGCATGTGCAGTGCCTGGATGCTAATGAGAACCTGGGGCGGTGATGCCGCCTTACCAGGTAAAACCAAGAGTGGACAGGTCCACCCTCCCTGCCCACCTGTCACCCCTCCAGGAAGCATTCCTTGTTCACCTCAATCAGAGCTGTTGGCTTTGGCTCCCACAGCCAGGCCTGGTGGCCCCTGTGGGCACTGAGGGGTGGCCATGGGTTTGCTGGTAAAGCTGGTCCTTGTCTGGTGACTTCTCAGCTGTGAGCCCTGGGAAATACTGTCCCTTCTGACATCTGCAAAGTGCCACAGTGAGCATCACGATGCCCCTGAGTGCTGCTCTGGGTCAGACCATGTGGACAGGTTTGACATGGGACTTACACAAAAAAATGCTTATGTGTGGGCGTATTTAGCTGAAAATCATTCATTACTTATCTGGAATTCAAAATTAACTGGACATCCTGTATTTTTATGTGCTGAGCCTACAATTTCAGCCTGGTGTGGTGAGAATGCCAGTGCACGTTAGCTGGCTTGTTAATAAATGCAGTGGCTGGGGCGCACACTGCGGCAGAGAGTGTGCTTTGCATGTGTGAGGCCCGGGTTTAACCCCAGCACCAAGTAATGATCATAAATACTGAATGGCACAGAAGTCTTTCTTGTGTTTTTGTTTTTGTTTTGTTTTGACTTTTTTTCTTTTTTTGGTCTTTTTGAGACAGGCTTTCGTTGTGCAGTTCAGGCTGGACTTGAACTCACCACAGTGGCCCTTTTCATGGTATTTTTGCCTAATCCTCCCCACTAGATTAAAGGTACAGTTCACAAACTTAATTCTTTCCAAGATTTTGCTTGCAAACCAAATTGGACAAGAATTGAATCAAATTCAATGGCTAGGTTCAATGACCTTATGGGGAAATTTGATTCAGTTCTCCAATTTGGTTTGAAATCAGAATCATAGAAAGAAGTTCATGAACCAAGGTACCACTGTGCTTCAAGAACATTCACTTAGCACTTATTTATTGGGCACCTACTGTATGCAGATCACAACTCCAAGCCTTGGAGATACAATAATGAACCAGACCTAGTCCCTGCCCTCTTGGAGCTTCCAGTCTGGTGAGGAGATGAATACTGAACACTCATGAGGAAGCCAAGTGTGATGGTACACACCTGTAATCTCTACACCATGGGAGGCTGAGGCAGGAGGATTGAAAGTTTGAACCTAGCCTGGTACTTCAACTGGTACTTTAGTGAAGTCTTATTCTACCTGCCCCCCAAAATATATAGAAAAGGGACTGGGGATGTAGCACAGTGTGAAGGCTCTGGGTTCAACCCCCAGCCAGTACTGCAAAATAAACAAAACATACACACAGGGTTGGGAGCTGTGGGAGAGGCCCCAAGCCATCCCTGCCTGGGCTGGGGGTCTGGCCCATGGCACTGACAGGGAAGGGCCTGGCAAGTGTGGAGAGGCCCCAGGTCCCCAATCCCCTCTGTGGGACACAGCCAGTGGGGAGGGGAGGCTCAGCTGCTGCAGCTCAGTTTGGGGGGGTTTGGGAAGCCACTGTCGTGGCGTCAGGTGCAGAGTGCCTGGAGAAGAGCCTGACCTGACCTTTGATGGAGGAGGAAACTGAGCCCTGGAGGGGGAAGCGACTTCTTTCTCTTTTTTGGGAAGCGACTTCTGAAGGTCGCACAAATCTTTCCTGGTGGTGCTGCCACAAAAACCCAGGCTGCCTTTGGCGTGTCCCTGAGAAGGCTGTGAGGTCAGGCGCTCTCTGAGCCGGGAATCCCCGGGGGCCAGTTTCGGGGTGTGCAGGTCCCCCGTCTCTCAGAGCAGGGAGCCACTGAAAGCCACACTCCAGTGACAAGTGAGAATATTGGCCCTGAGAAGTTTCACTTCCCAAGGGCTGTGCTGGTCACACTCGGGGAGGGGCCTGGCCCGATGCTCCCGCCAGGCCTTGCACTGCCTGCCCGGGCTTTCTCTACCTTAGTCAGTCAGAGGCCTGGATCCTCTGCACGCCGCCGGGCTGGGGTTCTCAGTGAACAGGGTGGTACCTCACCTCCCTGCACGATTGCTTCCCCTCTCCCCTCTCCATGCTCACATTTGGCCCTCAGTGAGTACCGGCCCTTCTCTTTTCTTGCAGCCTGAAGTCATACAGGGACCCAGGGCCCAAGGCACAGCCTCTGCTACCAGACATCCTAAATTGGCCTTTCTTTCTTTTTTTTGTAGTGCTGAGTATTGAACCCAGGGCCTTGCCCATGTTACACAGGTGCTGAGCTATACCCCTGTGTCTGTCTGTCTGTCTATCTATCATCTATCTATCTACTTACCTATCTAACATATTTATCATCTATTTTGAGTTTTTCATTTTTGTCTTTTTGAGACAGGTTTGCTATACAGTTCAGGCTGACTTTGGGTTCACTTTGTAGCCCAGGCTGGTCTTGAACTTGCAACAATCCTCCTTCCTCAGCCTCTGGAGTATTGGGATTACAGGCGTGTGCCACCACGTCCAGTTTATCATCTATTTTAAGACAAGGTCTTGCTACACTGCTCAGAGTGGCTTTGAATTTGTGATATTCCTGCTTCAGCCTCCCAAGTAGCTGAGATTACAGGTATATAACACCACTCCTGGCTTGTAAATTTAAGGCTACCACTCCTCGCTGCATTTGGTTGTTCTAAAACAAGCCTGCAAGTTCTTTGGTACTCTTTCTATCAAGGCGATGTCTATGTCAGTCTCTCTCCTTGAAGCTAAGTTAACCTTACGGGAGATAGTGACCATAGGTACAGCAGAAGCAATGCCTCTACACTAAGGGACAGTCCGGGCCCTTCAACTCCCTGGCAACACTGCCTTGTGGACAGCGTAAGGCCATCATGCTGGAGGAAGCCCTGACCATGTGTGGACAGAGAGCAGATGACGAAGGGACAGACAAGCCAGAGGCATCTGCAGCCGTGTGGGGAACTCTAGGTCAGGACCCACTGAGGGTAGAGCTCCATCTGACTCAGGTTTGACTTCCAGGCCAGGACACATAACGGGTCGAGGCCTCCCCTCTGGGGTGGGGGGCACAGGGAGCAGCCCCAGCTCTAAGCCAGCACTCCTCCCTGGAAGAGCTGGCCTGTTAAACAAGCGCTAGCTCTCTAACCCAATTCTTATCTCCTCTAATTCTTTATTATCTAGCTCAATTCCCTGAAGGCAGAGATGTTGATCTGTGTGGTAGTTGGCTATGTCCTGAGCACCTCCTGTGGTGTCCAGAGCAGTGATAGACACTCACTGCATAACTCTGCAGACAGCGGAATGTGGGGGGTGGATGAAGGATGGAGGGAGGGAGGGATGGAGGGATGTGGGGGATGGGTGGGGCGGAAGGAGGGAGGGATGGAGGGATGGATGGAGGATGGAGGAGAGATGGGGACGGATGGAGTGAAGGATGGAGGGATATGTGGAATGGAAGAGGGACGGAGGGCAGGATGTAGGGGATGGAGAAAGGGATGGAGGGATGTGGGGAATGGGTGGAGTGGAGGGTGGGAGGGATGGAGGACGGAGGAGGGATGGGGATGGATAGAGTGAGGGATGGAGGGATGTGTGGAACAGAGGAGGGATGGAGGGTGGGATGTAGGGGATGGGGAGAGGGATGGAGGGATATGGGGGATGGGTGGAGTGGAGGGAGGGAGGGGTTAAGGGAGGGAAGAAGGAAGAGAGAGAAAGAGGGATGGGGCAAGGAGGGAGAGAGGAAGGGAAAGAGGGATGCAGGGAGGAAGAGCCAGTGTGGTCACCACTGTGGGGCCAGATTGGGTATAGTCTGAGGTTGGCTTCCTCTTCTGGGAGCAAGGGGTGTGTCGGTTGGTTTGAGGAGATGGAAGCTACCTCTAGGGGTCAAGGGTGGACAGCCGGGGCCACAAGGTGAGTGTTTCTCAACTAAGAAAGCAAGTTTAGGCTTCTTGATGCTCTGCCCAGGGCCCATGGAGACATCCAACCTGGGAGCGAGCACTGTGAGCTCAGGGCTGAGGCTCCTGTAGCCATGTCCACCATGAGGTCCTCACTCCCAGCCTGACTTGCCGGTCACTTGTCGGTGTGCAATCCCAGGGACTCAGCGCCAGGATTTATCCTCATACCCTGGATTGAGCCCTTGCCTTCCCAGGAGGCACTGGAGAATGGATAAGGAGGTGACCACCTGGCCAGAGCTTCCCAAGGCCTGTCTTTCTCACCCATGACTCCCTCCTGCTCTCCCTACGAGCACTAATGTGGGCAGCCATGGGGTAGAGCCTAGGGCCAGCTGCTCATTGCCCTTCAGAGGAAGGAGTCCCTGGCTGAACCTCCCAGGACAAATCGGATGACAGTGTCACATGGATGAGGCTACCTAGCAGGCACCTGGTAACACAGCAGCACAGCACAGAGCCCACAGGGCCTGGTGCTGACCTGGCACTCGGGTTAGACCCCACCTGGGCTTGCAGAGCAGGTGATGGGCTGTTGGGCAGCACTGCCCTGGTGCCCATGGGATTCTCTGCCCAGCAAAAGGTTGGTGGGACCCCTCTGCAGAGCAAAAGGGGAAGGGGCTGAGAGAGACCAGGGATGGGCAGTTTGGGGGTTCAGGGGATCCCAGACAGCAGGTGGAGGCCAGCCCAGCTCCGTGACCAGGCTCCTCTTGGGCTCTGCACAGCCCTTCCCAGGGACCTGAGAGTCCTGGGGTCCTTCCACCTCCTGGCCAGTGGTGACTTCTCAGTGACTCCTTGCACAGGAGGTGCCCCTGGGTGGAAGTGGGGTGAACAATGTTCTCAGCCCCCTCTGCAGCTTCCAAGCCTCCCACCATCTAACTCATCCCTGACCCTAGTTGGTTGGCATTGGTGCCTGCCACCTCCTGGGCACCCCACCTCGCCCACTTTCTGTCTGGGAACTCCTCCAGCTTTGTTCACTATAAGTCCAGTGTCTGCATGGTACCCAGCTATGTCCTGAGCATTCCCTACACCAGGTCACCCTGGCACCTTATCCTCACTGCTAACTGTGCATCCCTGGACTCTGCCCTGAGCTCACAGCCTGTCCTTCACCCACTGGTAAATCCATGTTCTACCAGCTGGATGACACTCTCACAGCAATCCCAGCCCTTGTTCCATGATGGCAGAGCTAGCTGTCACTTTCTCCACCTGCACCAGGACAGCAGGACAGAGCTGAGGCTACCGCAGGAACCAAGGTGCCAGCAGCTGGGTCCAACGGTCTCACCTCCTGCACAGACTCAGGACAGCGCTGATCTTTCACTCTGGCCTCAGGAGAGGCTTCCTCTGTCAGGGCCACACCCTGCAGTGAGCGAGTCCAATGTCTTTGTGCCCTTCCCTGGCTGGCTTCCTCTTCTTGCTGACTCTTTGACTCCCCACAACCCCGCACTGAACATTCGTCTGTCCCGCCCCAGCTCCTGGGCACTCCCTGGGACTCTGTGTGTCCTGCACTGCCCAGAGCTGGTGCTGCTCCCATGTCCCCTTCTGGGGCAGCCCTTGCTGACCACTGACCACCTCATCGCCCTGCATCACCCACAGAATTGACCCTGCTCTCAGATGTCTGAATGTGAGTGCATTTTTCCCCAGTTGGTGAGGCCTGTTCCTGGCACCTGGCACATGTCAAGCATTCAATATACATTTGTAGAATCTATGAAAAATGGTAAAGGAGGGAGGGGTCCCTGCCTGCAGGTCCTGCTTTATTCCAGTTCTGTGATTTTGTGGGTGCTGATGGGCACCACCCCTGAACACTCTGACACTCAGATGGCTGCGGGTAGGGCGGAGGTCCAGGCGGATAGAGGCAACTTGGTCAGAGTGAGTCCCTCCTCCAGGATGCCACCCTGCCTGCTGCCCCAAACCTCCTCTGTCCCCCAGGCCCCACATGGAAGGGGGTCCTGTCCTCCCCATCTCACTCTACTCAGCACAGAGTGCCCCTGGTGGTCCCTGCCCTGGGACTGAACTCCACAGGTGGAGGGCTGAGCCCCAGGGGCCTCTTGGGCAAAGATAGAGGACAGTGAGCACCTGATGTTTGGGAAACCCTGGGGTCCAGTGACGCTTCATTATCGAACTGTAACTTGGAGGGCAACACAGGCTCAAAGGCTTCTGTGGCTCTCGTCTTGCTAAGGAACTGACTTGAGTGCCAAACCACAAGGGGCCCAGGCCCATGCGAATTCACTCAGCATGACTCCCTTCCCTGCCCTTCCCGGATGGCTTAGGGAACCTGGTGGGCAGGTGACGAAGCTAGAGGCTCTCTCGTGGGTGACCTATCCATGCAGGGTGGAGAAGAAACTGGGGTGGCTTGGGGATATCCCTAACCTTTGAGCTGACGTCACAGCAATCACCACTCACCCTTAGCACACGTCTCGTGGTGCCGCTTCTCTGTAGTGATGGGAAGGGCTGCAGATCTGAAGTTCTCCTGAGCATGAAGAAGGAACCAGGTCCTGCCAGGGGCTCAGGGAGGCAACAATTATTTGAAGAATGACCCATTTTTCCATCAGGGGGAGGAGTTGAAAACCTGTTCCTAGGAGCTGAGACCAGCGCCAGCTCCACAGGAAGAGTGGGATTCATGGGTGGCTGAGCGATGAAGCCACACGGGGCACAAGGGGAACGCCATGTCACCCCAGGTGGAAAGACATTCCAGACACCGGGAGACCCCAGTGCTCAGCCAGGCAGAGCAGGCAGCTAGTGTGGGTCCTGGTCAGGCTTGCCCCTGCATCCTGGCTGCTCTGCTGCCCAGCCCATCATCCTCCCAGTGGTTTCTAGGTGAGGAAGCTGCGGTGCAGGGAGTAGGGTGACCTGCCTGGAGCCTGATGGCCAGGCTGGGCTACATCCAAACACATGTTGCCAGTGTCCCACTCTGTGCTTCCAAAGCCAGCTGAGTGCTGTGTGGCCCAGCCAGGCCCTGTCACTGTGCTGCTGTTATAGCCCAAGTATTGGCGTTCCAATGTTCGTTTTAAACGGTCTGCTGTTTAAAAGCCTAACTTTTCCTTTTCTTTTTTTTTAAATCCATTTTATTTCAAAGAGAAAAAAAAAAAGACCCCACAAAATTTCAAAACATGTCAATCGGGGCAGCAATGGTGCACACATTGTGCATTGTCATTCCCAAATCATTCACCCAGAGCACAAGACATCTACATTCAATTGTCCGAACAACACCAGTATGAGTCTTTCTCTTCAGGGAACTCAGGGAAATCAGTAGTATAACTATCTTAACTATTTTTATATACATACATATCTATCTATTTATATCTATCTATCTATACATATGTACACCTATGCATATGTTGTTTCTTTCAGCTTCTCATACTAGTGAGACAATATGATGTTTACACATACATGTCTGATTTATTTCATTTATGAGTATGGTCTCAAGTTGCATCCATTTACCTATAAAAGTCTCCAGTTTATCCTTCTTTGCGACTGAGTAGTACTCCATTGCATAAAAATACCACATCTTTTTTATTCATTCCTCAGTCAATGGGCATTTAGGTTGTTTCCAAGATCTGGCTATTATAAACTGCTGCTATAAACATGGGTGCACATGTGTCACTGCGGCATAATGTTTTTAATTCTTTTGGGAAGATACCCAGAAGGGGAATAGCTGGATTGAATGGGACCTCTAGTCCTTGTTTTTTGAGGAATCTCCACACTGATTTCCACAGTGGTTGCACCAGCCTGCATTGCTACCAACAGTGGAGAAGGAAGGGTTCCTTTTTCCCCACAGCCACTCCAGCATTTCTTATTGCTTGATTTCTTGATAGTAGCCATTCTTTCTGGAGTAAGATGAAATCTCAGCATTGTTTTAATTTGCATCTCTGGAACGAGCAGTGGTGTTGAACATTTTTTCACATATTTATTTTCTGTTGGTATTTCTTCATCTGAGAAATATGTGTTCATCTCAGATGCCCATTTTTGGATTGGGTCTTTAAATCTGGGAGGAATGATTTTTCTGAGTTCTTTATATATTCTTGATAGTAACCTTTTGTCTGAGGAACAGCTGGCAAACATTTTCTCCCATGCTGTGGGTTATCTCTTCACACTGTTGGTGGTTTCTCTTGCTGTGCAAAAGCTTTTCAGTAGGATGAGATCCCAATTGTTGATTCTTTGTGATAGCTCCTGTGCAATCAGTGTTTTGTTCATAAAGTCTTTGCCTACACCAATGTCTTCAAGAGTTTTACCTACTCTATCTTCCAGAAAATTCAACGTTTCTGTGTTAATATTAAGATCTTTGATCCATTTTGATTTTAACTTAGTGCATAGTGAAAGATATGGGTCAAGTTTTAATCTTTGGCATTGTAGAGCCAGTTTTTCCCTTATTAAAAAGGCTATCTTTCTGCCAGTAAATGTATTTGGCACCTTTGTCAAAGATAAGGTGGCTTAGTGTGTCTGGAGTTGTTTTTGCATTTTCTAATCTATTCCATTGATCTTTGGATCTGTTGTTTTTTTTTTGCCAATACCGCACTGCTTTTATTACAGTAGCTTTATAGTATAATTTCAAGTCAGAGATTGCGATGTCCCCTCTCTTGTCTTTGTTGTCCAATATTGCCTTTGCTATTCTAGGTCTCTTCTGGTTCCAGATGAACTTTAGGATTGTTTTCTCTAATTCTGTGAGATACGCTATTGGAATTTTGATTGGGATTGCATTGAATCTGTGTAACACTTTTGGAAGTACGGCCATTTTTACTATATTGGTTCTTCCTATGGGATATCTCTCCATTTTCTAATATCCTCTTCAATCTGCTTTTTCAGAGTACTGAAATTTAGAGGTCTTTTATATCCTTCATTAGATTGATTCCTAGGTATTTCATTTTTTTGGATACTATTGTGAAAGGTGTTGTTTCCCTGACTGCTCTCTTAGTGAGTTTGTTATTCATGTACAGGAAAAGCCTAACTTTCAATCATTTGTCTTCTTTTGGCACTGGGGAATGAATCCTGGACCTTATGATACTAAGTACTCACTGGATCACAGAGCTCCTTCCTAGACCTAGGCAATTTTTCCTGAGGTATAACATGAATCCGAAGAAGTACATGGGTTGGGGAAAATGATTTTCACATGGAAAGGCAGAATAGCTGGGGTTCAGTGCCTCTCCCAGGCCACAGGAGACCTGGGCTTGAGACTTAAGAAAGGTTTAGTTTTTCCTCCCTCTGAACTTGGCATGAATGGAAATAGGACTGCTCCTCTGGGCTAGCTTCTTCGATCCAACAGGCATTTTCGTTAATCCATCAATTCTCTCTCTTTTTTTTTTTTTTTTTTTTGCGGTACTGGGGATTGAACTCACAACCTCGCGCCTGCAAGGGCAGGCGCTTAAGCCACTGAGCCAAACTCCCAGCCCTGTTCTTTTGAGGCAGGGTCGCACTGTGTAGCTCAGGCCAGCCTTGCGCTTGCGTTGTAGCCCAGGCCGGCCTCGAACTCACAACGCTCCACCTACCTCAGCCTCCCGAGTGCTGGCATCAATTCTCTTTTAAACCCACTCCATTCTGTGAATACACAACAATCTGTCACTGGTTTCTGATGCACAAACCCACAGCCAATGGACAGTCTGCGGGCTGTTGGGGCTGTTTTACACAGCCACTGTGCACCCTCGTATGCGTGACTTCTGGTCAGTGCATTCACTCACTCCTGTTGAAATTACCTCCAGGTAGAGATAATTCCTGGTGGAGCATGGCTTAGCTTTGGTGGAGGCTGCTGTTTTCTTATGTGTTTGTCAATTTGTCCTTGCCGCCTGCAACACTGCACACCCTTGCAGCATTTGAGGCTGTGAGTTTTGTATCAGCCCTGGTGAGAGTCAATGGTGTTGTACTGTGATTTTACTTTGCATTTTTCAGATGATTGAATTGGGCACTTTTTTTTTTTTGAGACAGGGTAATGCTGTGTAGTTCAGGCTGGACTTAAGTTCACTATGTAGTCCAGGTTGGCCTCAAACTTATGGCTATCCTCCTGCCTCAGCCTCCCGAGTGCTGGGATTACAGGCGTGCACCACCATGCCGAGCTGGGCACTTCTATTTAAGGGTCTCATGTATCCTCTTCATGAAGACTGAGTGTATTTCAATTTCTATTGATTTTTTTCATTGATAAATAAGATCTCTTTATATATCCTGAACACTAGACTGGTCCTTTGATGGGTACCTTCTCATGAATAAATTTTACTTTATGGGACTTTAGCACCATAGCCAGAAACCCCACAGCCCATGTTGCAGATAGTAGATACTGTAATTTTAAAGTAAGTGGAATGAAAACAAGATTGTGCTACCTCTGCATTCAGGCTAGTGTGCTTGGCAGCTGGGCAGCAGCCTGATTCCTGCTGAAAGGAGGAATTATCTAGTGAGAGGAGATAAGCATCTCCGGGAACCTTCCCCTTGATGCAATCTAAAGACTGGACAGAGTTAGGAAACAAACAGCTCCTTATCTTCCACTAGCATTCATTGTGACCCAGGGCACCTGGTTCTCACACAGGAGGTCCTTGACCTCCCATAAATATGCCAAGTGCCACCCCTCGTGAGTCTTACACTTTGGAATCACAACTGTGGGGTGCAGGTACAGGATGGGATTGGCATAATGGGACTGACAATAAGAACAGCTGCCTAGGGTAGCAGAGTGGATGAAAGAATGGACATGGAGAACACAGGTAAGGAGCCCCTCAAGAGGTCACAGTTCTGAACTGGGAGAGCTGGGCCCCAGTGGCCAGGGTAGGATATAAGAGGTAGAGTCTGGCACCATGGTAAGTGGTTGGTGTGTGAAAAGACCACCCTCTGGGGTGACTGCCACTTGTGGGTGAGTCTGCCCAGGGAGAGAAAATGCACTGTGCCACTGTCCAGGGCAGCAGTGAAGGGTACCCTGCACAGAAAGCCACCAGGGAGTGACAGGAGGAAGTGATATAGGCAACAAGAAGAGGGTTTAAAAGATAGGACATTGACACATTTATCCATTCAGTCAGTCACACAGCCCCTTTCGTTGTGGGGCCCTGGGCAGTCAGAGCTGGGTGAGAAGTTTGGGGGAGGCAGTGTGCGACTTACTTGGGGTTGAGGCTCCAGGGTGGGAGTGCTGAGGGCCTCACCTCTGCTGATCCTGCTGGGGATGGCTGGGGATGCTTGGGCAGAGCGGGTGTGGAGGGAGAGGCTGGTAGGAGTTCGCCGACAGGGGGCATAGCAAGGGTGTGCAGGTAGAGCCCAGTAGTGTGCTGGACACAGAGCCATGCAGGGCAGATGGTGCAAAGCTGGGCCTGTGGAGAAAGTCCTGAAGGCATGGGTGATAGGGTGCCCAGACAAGTACTAAAAAGCAGAGGGGCCGCCATGTTGACCCCTGCCTGGGGCCCTGGGCTCCCCTTCCCTCCTCAGGTGCTGAATGCCCAGGTCCTCATTCCATGCCCAACATGAAGTTGGGCTCAGACTGTGAGAGCTCGGAGACTGGGGGGGTACATGGGAAAGGTGTCTGCAGGGAGGTGTGACAGAGGGACAGAGAGGACAGGTGAGGAGGGCTCAGCCTGTGCTCTGGGTCCTGGGAGAAGCAAGGGGAACAAAGGGCAGCCATGTGGGTACAGAACGGGGAGCAGGCAGAGGTGCCAAGCCTGAGCTCAAAGCCACCCTCTGTGGGGGCGCCCAGACGATGGAGCGCTCCTTCTGCCTGATCCCAGTCCCCCCTGCCAGCCAGGCATTCCCTGTCCCCCTCCTGGGCCATACATCACCAGCCTGTCACTAACTTGGAGCTTAGAGCTAGGCTGAAACCTGGGGTCCAGGGTGGGACAAGACTTCAGGCCAATAGAACCACCCTGGGGCAAAGTCTCTGGTGCCCCCTGCTGGCCACTCTGCCTCAGCGCCCCGTGGTTCTACAGCAGACACCCGACCCAGGCCACCCAGGACCAGCTCCAGGTTGCAGAGCAGTGTGTGGGGACCCCAGGGAGGATACCCGGCTCCTGATGGCTGAGTGCCCTGCTTCATCCTTCACTGGCAGCTGGGAGAGACTCCAAAGCCCACCACGGGCCACACTCAAGTGATAGGTCCTGAACTAGGGACAAAAAAGGCATCATGCTGAGCACAGGAGGCTGGTCTAGAAAGGCTGCCTGCTGCATGAATCCACCTACAGAACATTCTCCAAATGAAACATCAGCGAAAGATCAGGTTGCGAGGGGCTTAAGAGGTAAAGGAGAGACAAGGACACATAGCAAAAGGTATCCTCCTCCTTCACACATGCTAGGCATGGCCGCTCACCACCCAAGTGTGCTGCACAGGTGGGCCCAACTGGGGGACAGGGTCACAGGGACTTTGTAGGCTGTCTCACTCAGTGCTTTTCTGTGCTCTGCTCACCAGGTGTCAAGAGTTAAGCAGCACTGTCCTCCCACACTCTCCTGCCATGATGCCCCACCTAGGAGCCAGCCTACCATGGACCAAAACCTCAGAAGCTGTGAACCACATTAAACTCCTTCTCCTTTGAGTTGTGGCACAGGTATTATGACCCATGAGGATAAACTGACTACTCCACATGCTTTGGAAGAGGCATCTTGGGTCCTGGGAGCAGTCACTCCCAACAAGGCCTCACAGCACCTGTGCCTCTTCTTATAACATGGACAACCACATCATCAGTTGCTGAACCTTGCCTGCTTCTGCCCTCTAATCAGGAGGAAGGGGGTCCCTGCCACAGTCTCCTACCTCAAGGGGCTCCAGGCTGCCTTCTAGTTATGGCTCTCCATGTAGGGTGAGCCACCGAGGGGTCCTCCTGTAGGCTAGTCATTTCCTTTAGACCAGGCTCCCAATATGGGGGCCCGGCATGCCCTGGCTTAATGGCCCCAACCTACTCTTTCAGGTGTCATCACTGGGCTGCAGCATCCCATCAGCACAAAGCCTGTTCTCTGCTCTGTGGTGCAAAGAGGGAGGGGCAGGCTGAGGGCTTAGCTCCTCACCCTACCACATTCTTAGGGACCTTGGAAGAGTCACAGATGTTTAAATTAGAACCTGGTCTTCCGAATCGTCATCAAAACACCCTTGCTGAAGTAGGAGAATAGAACATATTTTATTTCACAGTTATTAGCTTGATTTACAACTTTTAAATATTTAGGTGTATGATAGAAGATGCCCACTGGCACTCTTGCCTGGGTCCTGGTTCTACAGGGCCAACAGTGTGTGCCTGGCACACAAGAACACAATAAATACCGACTTTGAGAGACACAGGGATAACCGGGGCAGGATGCCTGGCCTGGTATGGATGCTCAATACAAACGAGCTATTATTGTTCCCTGAGCCATAAACAGGGAGGTGAGGCCACAAGGACAAATGCCCAAAATGGTTTGTGTATGAGAAGGGTGGGTTGGGGCTGCTGACCCAGGTGCATCCTTCCTTTCCTGAGGCTGGGTGCCCCAGACCACTCCCAGCACTGTGGCAAGGTGAGTTCCAGTAGGGAGCTTGGCAGCGGGGGCCAGAGAGGGTGCTACTCCCTCCAGAAGGGTGAGCAGGCTGCTTTCTGGCCCATGCTGGGAAGGGTAGCAGAGAGGCTGGGTCCCCTCCCTGGAGGCTGTGCCCTGGTGAGGGAGGGGCCTTGCAAGCTGGTTTTCATCTTATATTGGGGCTCTGTGTGGACAGGGCCCTTCTATGGCAGGGGCAGGGCACAGGCGCATGAAAAACCCTTGCCCAGGACATAGTGGATGAGATCCCGATGTGGATCAGCAGACAGGAAGGCAGATGAAGCCAGATCTTTGGTCAGGGCAAGGAGGCTTAGATTGGAGGTCACATGGTCCTGTCAAGAGCTGCTTGGTCACCTACACAGGGCTCCGGCCAGGCGCCTACCTGAAGAAGCCAGGAAACCCCTCATCAAATGCCCCTCCCAGAACAGAAGCCCCCCTACCCCGGCACCCAACAAGAGCACCTGGCCTAGGACAGGACAAAAAGCACCACTTCAGGTTGCCGTACCCATGGCACCGAGGATGGGTGGCAGTCAGTGTGGCGGGAAGATGTCTGCGCACTGCTGCAGGATGAGCTCCACCACCTGGTTCTGGAACACCATGGTCATGGGCATGCTGGCCCCCTCTGTCTCTGGCCGCAGCAGCGTAGGCCCGAACACAATGGCCATGCTCTGCACTGACATGCGGTTCTGCTCCCCGTGGTCTACCACCCTGCAGGGGAAGGACAGTCAGGTCTGGGGTGGGGTGGTGGGGGCCCCACCTTGGGCACAGAGTGACCATGCTCACCGGCGCAGGTGCTGGAACAGCAGCCGCAGGGTGTCATGGTTTGGGGTGGGCAGTGAGCGCACCAGGTCTCGAACACAGCGGCCACGCCTGGCCGGGTCCTGCAGCTCTGTGGGGAGATGGAGGTTGGCGTAGCACAACAGGGCCCCCAACCCCCGCCCCCGCCCCGCCCCACTTGGGCCTCTGTCTCAGGCTCACTGATGGCTGCAAGGAACTGGCTGAAGTGTGAGAAGGGGAAGAGCGGCTCAGGCAGCTCGCGCAGGAAGAGTTTGAGTGCACCAGTGACCACGTGGACGTCATCCCAGCGGCCATCGTCCAGGTCCAGGCGCTCGTCTGCAGGAGGGGGGACAGTCAGAGAGCGGTGGCAGGTCAGAAAGGACAGAGGGACAATGGGGCGGGGATCAAAGAGGGGCAGAAGGGGTGCAGGTCCGTGCAACCTCTCTGCCCCTGGATGAGGGTCTTACTGTGGTCCACGTGGTAGCGCAGCTTCTGGATGGTGGCCAGGTTCCCACTGATGCGGTACAGTCCATCAGTGTCCAGCCCTGTGAGACCAAGGCACTGATGCACACTCCCAAGCCCCAGACCCAGCACCCCCAACCTCCCAGTCCCAGTATTGAGGGAGCTATGCATACCCCGGGCTTCCACAGCGCGCACGCACTGCTGCACAAAGCGTGGTACCGAGCTCTTCTCGCGTGCACAAAGTGTGGCCAGTGAACAGCCAAAGACCTGGTCTAGGGACAGGGTGTCAGTGCTGGGCAAAAACCTCCCCTCTTCCAGAACCCCTGGCCTCTCCCCAGGGCCCCCTTCCCGTGGTACCCCTAATGTAGCCACGCTCCCGTAGTGACTGCAGCGTCGGCCGCCTCTGCAGGAACTTGCGCAGCTTGTGCCGCACCCGGCTCAGGTCACTCTCCAGGGTCCCGGGGCTTGGGGTGGGTGCAGCTGCTCAGGGACATGAGTGTCAGCAGGCTGTCGGGTCCCAGACCAGATCCCTCCCACACCCCACTCTCCAGGCGCACCTGCACCATCCTCCTTCTCACTGGACCGGAAGTCTGTGCTGTTGGCCTCACCGTCCTCCTCCAGGGCTGGATCTGTGGGCTGGAACTGAGGTCTGAGCAGGGCGGGCCCCGGAAGCCCCTGGCAGGCCTCTGCGGAGACTCTGAGGCTGGGCCCCTACCCAGCCCTCCATCAGGATGTCGCCTCCTTTGGCCATGGGAACCCTTAGGCACCCTGGGCTCCTTATCCTCCTATCCTGCACGCCCACCCAACCCCCCCAGCCTCTCTACCCATATCTTCCTCGGCACCTGCATACACTCCTCAAGATCAGCTTCTAGTCATCAAATAATTTTTCCAGCAGGAGCCAGCGCACTATCAACAGCTGCACTACTACCACCTCCTGCATCTGAACTCCTGTTTCTATCACTGCAGCCCACAGATGCACTCATGGCCAGGCGAATAGCCTTGAGAAGGGCCCACCAATCTCTACTTATGTGATTGGTATTTCTGAACCTAAAAATGGTAGACCTGAATTCAGTCTTTTATCTTCTTGTTTCAGCCTGTTGGTCTGGCCCGCAACTGGCTCTGAATATACCTTTTCTTCCTCCCTTGAAATCAGAAATGCCCCTTGTGCCCGTCCCTCCTGCAGAGCCCTCCTGAGAGGCCATCCCAGGGTGCCTCCCCAACCCAGGAGACTGGGGCTCTGCCTACCTGTTCGGGGATGCCTTGCATGATAGCCTTGTGCCAGGCGCTGATGACATCCTCTGAGTCATGTTGAATCAGGTACTCAGAGCCATCTCGGCTCCGCAGCTGGAGGGACACAAGTCACTGGGTCGCCAAGGGACTCACCCAGGGTGGTGGGGCTCAGAGGTGAAGATGGCTGGTTCCTGCCCGCTAAGGGCAGAGCCTGGCAAGCAAAGGCCTGGCTCAGGGTCAGCAGGGGTCTACAATAGCCTAAAAGGTGGAAAGAACTGTAGGCTGCACCTCCCTCTGGGGAAAGCAAGAGCTTATGCACAATGGAGACTCTGGGTTGCCCTGGCTTTTCCAGCCTGTGTCCCCACTCTGCCCCACACTCCAGCCCATCCACCATCCAGTATCTGTCAGCCAGAATGCGGAGGAAACCTGGCATGGGTGCACAGCCCCTACTGACCTGAACAGCCCCCCTCTCCCAGTCTGTGCCTGTGACCCAGAGGGGGCTAAAAGTCTTCTAAAACAACAGCTATCATTTCTGGCAGCCTGCTTGGAACATAACCAGCTCACGTCTGTGAGTCTCCCATGGCCAAGCATTGTACAAGGCGTGTCATAAGTGGGTGCCTACGAGGGACCCCACTGAGCAACTGCGGCTCTGCAAAGCTATCGTGGGCCCCGCAAAGCCACCCAGACCCTGTGATAGAGACTTTGGGGTTCTTTCTGCAGGAAAACCCTGCTGTCGCCTACAGGTCGCCCTGAGCAGAGGGACGATGGCTGCCATTGGCAGGGAGGCAGGCTTGAGTTTCCGTCACGACCGGCACCCTTCCTGGCTCACACAGCTTCCAAAGGTGCTGTTGGCCTTCAGACCTTGCCAAAAATACAACTGGCTGGGTATGGAGGCTGAGGCAGGAGGACTGCCATGAGTTCAAGGCCAACTGGGCTACACAGTGAGTTCATAGCCAGCATGAACTACACAGTGAGGGCCTGTCTCAGAAAACTAACACCCCTCCCCCACTAAAAAAAAAAGAAGACAACTAGGCCAGGCCTTTTCAGAAGCTTCACCAGCAGCCCAATCAGAAGTGGCATGATAGGCAACAGTTTGAAGGATGCCCCAGTCTAGGAAGGATCATGGATCACAAATATGGGGTCCTGGCCCAGTATGACACCATGGCTGACATGAGTTCTTGATGGAAACTGCCCTGCCAAGTTTTGAGAAGGCTCTAGATGATGGATCAGAGTAGCTCATCTCTAAAACTGGGCTTCCAATGCTGCTCTGAACACCTTGGCTTTGAAACTGGATGAAGCTCAGTGAATCACTGAAAACAACCCACTAGGGCTCTTTGAAGAACTGGCTTTTCTGGGCTGAGATTTGAGGTCAGGCTTTGCTCCCATCATAATAAGCTACCTGGATACCACAGGATCCTCATCACCCAAGAGGGTGGTCTGTTCTCTAGACCCTGTGTTTACCAAGCTACACACTAGGAATTTAAGAAGGAACTGTGATTTCTTGAAGAACTGGGTAGGGTACCTGCCCCTACAATTAGCAGTGTCATTGACAGCCCTTCGTCTCAGCTTCTGGAGAGACAAACTAAGCTTTTCATCGGCTGCCTTAGCACCTGCTCATCACCTGCCCCCAGTCCCTCTCCATTTTGACTTCCATCTCTAACTTGTTTTGCTGGGTCCTCGGTTCTCAGGGGATTTCACAAATTTGCCACCTATAGGTATTTATTTTTGAGATAGAGTTTTGATATGCAATTCAGGCTGAAATTGAACTCACTATGTAGATGAGACTGGCCTTGAACTCAGTGATCCTTCCTTCTCAGCCTCCCGAGTGCTAGGATTACAGGCATTTGCCATTGCACTCAGTTAACACCTGTGTTTTTGTTGAAAGCTGCTGCACAGCTTTCAGGGACCAAGGTGTGGACAGAGCAATTTGAAAAGGAGACCAGAGAAAAAGGGGAACAGGGGAGGGTATAGCTGTCCCTGGGTCTTCCTGTTCTTCATGCTGAAGATACCCAAAAGCTTGTTCCTGCCCTGGTTTCATTACTGGGGACCCAGTCCAGCCAAAAGCTGGCTCTGGCAGGGGATAGCAGGTGTCCCTGCCCAGTGGCCGGAAAAGGGTAGCAATTCTAGGCATGACTGCTTCCTCTTTGAGAAACCCCTGCTTCTCACCAACCTCAGCTCTTGCAAGAGCGAGGATGGGACCCAGATGGCAGAAACACTGCCCTAGGATGGGCAGCTTTGGCCTTGCACCCCACTCTCCCAGCTCCTCTTTCCTGGTGCTGACTATGGAGAAGGTTCTTCTTCCCTGCCCACTGCTCACCTCCAGCACATTCTTCTTGCTGGATTTGTCCTTGGGGGCCCAGGAAAGAGAGGCTCCTTTCAGCTCCACCGTGTACTCTGGGGTGGACAGCTTGGAAGGCTGCTGCCTCTGGCAGAGAAAGGAGGAGTAGCACAGGGTTAGGGGATCCTCAGTTCACAGGTGCCTGCCACAGCACCTGCCTCTGACCCACTAGCTTCTCAGTTCTAGGGACTGGGGATCCCAGAAAAGCCAGAGAACAGCTTTGGGTTCCTGGGCCCTAGATGTCCTGGTGCTTCTTAGAAGCCTTTTGGCCAGCTTGTCCATTTCTCTCCACCCAGACACCCCTGGAGCAGGGTGCCAGGCTGGGCCTCTTCCTTCCACTTGCAAGGACTGCCCCACCCCAAGGTGGCTGGGACTGCTTGTCCTGAGTGGATCTGCTGCCATCACTCCTCTCTGCTGAGCCCAGCCGCTCTGCTTCGAGGGCACAGCTCTCTCAGACCAGGTCAGAGCAGGTTAGATGGGGAGGTCCCTGCAAGAACCCTGGCCTCACCAGACCGCCTGCAGCCGAGGTCTTGGAGTCCTTGAAGAAGGTCAGGACACTGCCCTCCAGCACCGACCAGGAGGTGCTCCAGTGCTTCTTCCTGGGGGCAGGCAGGGCTCAGACTTGCCCCCAGCAGAGGATGCGCTGTGACCCCCAGGGTAAGGGCATCCTTTTCACCGGAGGCAAGGCATGATCTGTCTCTCAGTGCTCCTAGGACCTCATGAGAGGGCCCTGAGGACAGGCCCACCCTTCCCTTCTGGGCAAGCTCTCACCGGAGCCGCTTCCCCTTGTCTGCTGTCCGGGTGCAATGCAGCACCCCTGCCTTATCCAGGGTCTTGATCTAGAGAGAAGGAAAAGTGGGGCTGTGGGATGAGCCATGGAAGAGGCTGGCCTCCCCTCCATGGTAGCTCCCTGTGGGCTGGATGGAGTCTCCTCCTCACTGGCCACCTGGCAGCTGTGGTGGGGCTTGCTCCTCCCCCTGGGCCTAGTGCTGGCCTAGAGGAAGGCAGGATGGCCCACTCCGTCCCCGCTCCCAGTCCTCCAAGACTCCCCATGTCTCCAGTGGTGTTCACCAAGGCCTGTCTGCTCATATTCACCTTTTCCTCTGGGGGGCTGGCCAGAGCTGGGGTGCCACCATCCTGACTGGTTTTGCGGATGCTTCGAGGGGCAGGGATGGGGACCTAGGGAGAAGGACACTGTCATGTAGGATCCTTTCCACTACCCAGGTTGTCCCTCCCATGCTGTTTACCTGGGGCAGCTCCCACCGCACAGAGGAGTCCTGTGGCTTGTAGAAGTAGGCCTTGCCATGCTGGTCCTCCAGCTGCACCCACTGTGGGGGCAGGGACAGTCTGAGCCCCAGCCCTGTGCATGGGAGGGGAAGGTCCCACCAGCAGATCCAGGACAGCGCCAGGCTTGGGGGATCCCGGGTGTACCCCACCAGTCTCTGCCCTACCTGCTCTCCTGTGAAGTGGTTGGTGTAGAGGGTCTGCTGGTCCGGGCCCAGGTGACAAGACCAGCCGGGGGGCGGGGACAACGGGGACGTGGGGCTTGGCTCCCCACACGAGCCAGCGGAAGGATAGTCCTCCTCAGGGTAACTGGACAGCGACTCAGGGTAGTCGGCTTCCGGGGTGGGGGGCTGCAGGGAGCAAAGGTTCTCAGCGCCAGTACTATCCCCACCCCTAACCCTCTGTCACCGGCCCCACCCTAGCCCCACTGGCCCCGCCCCTCACCTCAGGCCCGGGTCCTGGACCGTGCCCCTCCCTCGCCCGCAGGCCCCGCCCCTCACCCTCAGACCAGTACTCTCTGACGGGGTTCTCGCCCTTTGCCCTGTCCCTAGATGTTCACCCCGCCCCTAGACGCCCGCCCCGTCTCAGCTCAGCCGGCTCCGCCCCAGATTCCCGCCCTGTCTCTGCCTACCAGGCTCCGCCCCAGACTCCCGCCCCTGTCTCCGCCCACAGGCCCCGCCCCTCACCAGCCATGTCTCCGCCCACAGACTCCCGCCCTGTCTCCGCCCACCAGGCTTCGCCCCAGACTCCCGCCCCTGTCCCCGCTCATCAGGCTCCGCCCCAGACTCCGTCCACCAGGCTCCCGCCCTGTCTCTCCTCGCCAGGTTCGGCCCACCAGGCTCCGCCCCAGACTCCCACCCTGTCTCCGCCCACAGGCTCCACCCCCAACTCCTGCCCTGTCTCCGCCCACCAGGCTCCGCCCCTGTCTCCGCCCATCGGCTCCGCCCCCTCACCCTACGACTCGCCGGGAAGCCGGGGCTCGGTCCTGGCTGCATGTCTGGCGCGTCCCCAGGCGCGTCTTCGTTCTCGTCCTTGGGCGCGTCCTCCCAGACCGTCTCGCCCGTCAGCGGGTTGTGGAAGAATACCCTGCGGCTCTCCTCATCCCAGTACTGGTCCCACTCGCTCTCCAGGCTCTCGCGGCTGCCCGCCGAAGCAGGGGAGGCGGCCGGGCTGGCTTCACCTGGCGGCTCCCACGTGGTGGCGCCCGTGTCGCGGTTATAGTAGTAGCGGCGCCCGCTGCCAGCGTCCGTGTGCTCCTCCCATGCCTCCCACGCGGGATCGGGCGGAGGGGCGGCGGGCGCGCGCGGGGACGGGGCCGGAGGTCTCCCCACGTTCGCGTACACGGGGTCAGCCGGCGCGTCCACCTGAGGGCAGCGACAGGGACAGGTACTTGTCAGGGACCATCGGCCGGTGCCGCCGCCCTCACCTGCCTGCTTTGGCCTCCCGGGGTCAGCGCCCTCTGCCCCCGCGCCGGGAATGCGGTGGGGGAGAGAGGGGAAATGTTTCTCCGAGTGGCAGCCGGAGCACTGAGCGCGCAGCGGTGGGCTGAGCCGCTGATTACCCATTAACCAGTGACTAGTGCTCACGACTGTGGGAGGGTGGGCAGGACTGATGGTGGGACGGCCCTCTGGTTCCCACTCCGTCCCTGCTGCACTCCGGTGACCCCGAGAGCTCATCCCAGGGAGCCTTGGGGACCGAACCCTTCTGGATCCCAATGTGGGATTCGCAGGTGTCAGCATCGACAGCCGGGCGAGCGGAGGTGGGAGGAGGGCGAGTTCCCTTCCAGAGGAAGAGGGCGTCTGGGGTCCCCTGTCACCCCAAATCCACGCCCGTGTCTGATTCACATGTCCCGGCTCCCTGCTGGCTGCAAGGCAGAGTCCAGTCCCCGTCTTGTTCCTCACTTCCTGCCACTCCCTGCGCCCTGCCCCTCGCGGTGAACTTTACGCTCCCGCGGCTGGAGTTGCTGCAGGCCCTCGCCCGCCGTGCCCCCTCCCCCCGCTCCGCCCTTCGCATCTGCTTGGTGCCTCCTTCTCAGTACCCAGCTCAGGCGCGGCTTCCAGGCCTTTTCAGACTCCCGTGCCCGCCCCCACGAAGCCCACCGCCTCCGCAGATAACCCATGATTAAACCCCAGCGCAAACAACATGGGGAGATCAGTAAGGTTTCCTATAAATACATAATGCCAAGTACAAAAAAGCAGGTTCCAGAAAGGAAGAACAGCAGCTGTCCAATTCTGTGCTCTTGGAAATCATCCAAAATGCTCACAGACGTGGGCAGCGTGCCTAGCATGTGCGAGGTGGTAAGTTCGATCCCCGGTACAAAAAAAAAAAAAAAAAAAAAAAAGTCTCTCGGGCGGAGTCCTCAGACAGCTGGTGCGGCAGTCCTCGGAACATCCTCTTGGCCTCACTCATGGCTTGTGGTCTGGTCGCCAGCAACCTGAACCTCAAACCTGGGGAGTGCCTCCGAGTGCGGGGTGAGGTGGCCCCGGATGCCAAGAGCTTCGTGCTGAACCTGGGCAAAGACAGCAACAACCTGTGCCTGCACTTCAACCCTCGCTTCAACGCGCACGGGGACACCAACACCCTCGTGTGCAACAGCAAGGACGGCGGTGCCTGGGGCGCGGAGCATCGCGAGCCCGCCTTCCCCTTCCAGCCCGGGAGCCTGGTGGAGGTCTGCATCTCCTTCGACAAGGCCGACCTGACCATCACACTGCCGGACGGACACCAATTCAAGTTCCCCAA
>RJWM01001085.1:127129-170661 GCA_004363535.1 Dasyprocta punctata | reverse complement strand
TAGACAAACTTTCTGCCAAACCATAACACACATCGTGTGGAGCCCAACACCCAATGTCGTTCTTCTTCCCGGCAGAAATCTCCCGAGCCTGGTCTTTACTGGCAGGCTTTCTATCAGCCTTCTGGTCTCCTGAGCTCTGACCAGAATCTCCCATACAAAACAGCCTAAGCCGTTCCAGCTCTATGCATGTAGACGGCATTTCCAAACCTTTCCAAACTTTCCGCGCAAGCCATTTCCAAAGGCTCTCGAACCACATGGTCAGGAATAGTCACAGCAACGACCCCACTCCTCTGGTACCAAATTCTGTCTTGGTTACTTTTTGCTCATTGCCGAGACAAAATACCTGACGCCCAAAGTTAGGGAAGGAAAGGTTTATTCTTACAGTTTCTCGGGAGTTTCAGTCCATAAAGTGGGCTCCAAGGCAGCATGGGATGACGGGGCTACAGTTCATGGCAGCTGCAAGCTGCAAGCCACAATCCACGCTGGTGAGAGAGAGGGCGGAAGCCGGGAAGCAAGCAAGAGGAAGACCCGCCTTCCCTTATACTGTATCTCAGCTCCACCCCTGGGCGGGTGTAGCAGTCACATCATTAATCCTGGTGCCATTAATCCTGGTGCTAGACAACAAACTGATCACAAGTGTTAGACTCAGCCCCATCAAAAGTATGAGGACTTGGGGGTACATAGCATATCCTATACACATACCTTGGATTTATGAAGTACCCCTGTGTTCCAGAGGCCCCCCTGTTTACCCCAGACTATGGCAACTGTCTCAGATGAAGCAGGTCCTTGCACACTTTGATAGTTGGGGAGGGCAATCAGACCTCAGATCTGTGCTGGATGTAGGTTGCATGGCAAGGGTTCAAGTACAAGGCCAGATTTTCAGACCCAACCATTTCTGTGTACAACATAACCCTGGCTTAGCTTCTGACCATGAAAGGCAGTGCCCATATACTTCCTAGCCTGAGAGGTTCTCTGTCAAGCCCACTCTCTGTCTGTGATAGTCTCCACTGGCTATCTCTCACCAAGTCACTATGAGAGAATTACACTGGAACTCCTGAAGTGAAATTGCTTTTTAGTTGTTCTGAGTGCTAGACTTATGTAATCAACCATTTCCCAGAATGATGCCTGATTATGAACTGTTTGGGACTATATCAGGCACCACACTGGATTCTCTTTCCTGATGTTTCTGGCTGTGTGAAAAGAGTTGCCTCAAAGAAAACCACTGCACTGCTTTTGGAGTTCACAATAGTCATGATTTCCTCCTGGGGCTTGGGCCACAGCCCTGGACTGCCATTTGTCTCTGGAGCTGCCAGCCTTGGGCATTTATCTTGCTTCTACAGAGATAGTTTCTCCTTCTCAGGAGCCAGGTAAGTTTCTAAAATGCTTCATTTATTTACTCTGCATTGTGGTTCATACCTCTAATTTATCTTTAGCTTCTAATTTTCCTTCCAGTCCCTTCTAGATTCCCACAAATCTTCTTCTTCTTCTTTTTTTTTAACCAAGCTGTTATTTTCCAGGTATCTGGACTCTGAAATTTTGAGAGCCCAAATTTTGCTGCTGCTTACAACTCTGCCATCTTTTCTCTCTATTTCTTAACAATTAGATAAATGATAGAGCTAGTGTTTGAACACAAAGTCATCTCAGTCTGAACCAATTTGTGTCCGGTATTTTATGTATGTTATCCCATCTTGATTTTTAAAGACTGTTAGTTTTATTAGTATCATTTAATGGGGGAAAAACTGCAGCTTGGAGAGACAAGAGTAATGTATCCAAATTAATCCATTAGTCAGTGGTAGGGAAGGAATATGAGCCCAGATCCTTCAGACGTCAATCCATGCCCACCTCATGGCACCATTTTGCAAACGTTGGGGTGAGTACTGTGAGAGGTTTAATCTGCAGAGGATCTGGGAATCTCATGAATCCCCTGAGGAGCTGCCATGGTAGAAGGAAAACCACAGAAAGCAGATGAGAAAGGAAAATACTAAGTTCCCCAGTTGTACAGTTGTAATCACGGCCCTCAGGTTCTCAGGGCACAGTGGTGCTGCCATTTTCTAAAGTCCCTGAGTCTCTCCTCTTCAGACCCACAGCATCTGCCGTGTGGCTTGGGGCTCTTGCACCATAGATGCCAGAGAATGTCATGAAGGAGGGAGCAGCCTTCCTTCTATTTCAGCCTTTTCAACTCAAAATAATAGCTCACAAATTAAGATTTATTTTTTTCTTTTGGAACCTCACTCAGTTAACATTATGACCTGGCCATACATATTTTCTCCCTGAATTCCCCAGTCAGTGGAAAGGGAGTATGCTAATAAAAAGAGACAAAAAGAATTAAAAATTTTTTCGTGCTTGGATTTCTTGATCACATTACCCTGGTCACTGGTTCAGGTATGTAATTTTTGCACACATCTCTTTCTATAATATTTGTGTCCTATCTCTTTTTGACTAAAATTCTGAAAGTGAGTAAAAATTCCATTTTATTTGCTATGCATTAATAGTTACATTGTTAGTTTGTTAAACAAAAATATGAAATTTAAAAAATGTATTCTAGAATAAAGATAGTTAATAAAAGGAAACAAATACTGCAGAGAGGAAATCACATATATGGTATGTTGAATAACATCTTACCCCTCCTGCTTGATGTCTGGCTAAAGATTTTATTTTTCAATCAATTGTTTCTATACCTGCTAGACACAATCTTGAATTTTTTTCTTTTGTTTATGGGAATGCTTGTAAGATTGCTTTGGATGAAAATACAGGGGGCCAATACTCAAAAAGTTTTCTGGGTTTTTTTTCATGTACCATTTAGATAGGATAAGAGCTGAAGAGATCAAGGATAAAAGTAAAAGTGTGAATGACACAGGGAAGAACTGTTTTTCAAAAAGGGCTTAAGACTCAGGAAAAAAAAAAGGGTCTGTTGGTTTATGCCTTTTCCTATTCTTACTACAATCATTGTCTCAGGAATGAATTCATATTCTGCATCATTTTCAGTTACCTTTATAGCCTTTCTTATAAGAATGAGGAATGAAAATTTTAATGCCTCATATATTCTATGAATTACTGTAGATGACTAGACTGCACTACTTTGATCTTTCCTATATTCTGTGGTTTGATTGGATCGTGATGTGAATGGAAAACAGCACAAAACAAATCAGTTTCTCAGAGAACGACTTTAACAAGAAAAGGGAAAAAGGTACCTCAGCCCACTTCAGAATATTACATATGTGGCAGGGAGAGTCCAGACAACCGGTCCTTTGTCCAACACAAAATGATCTCAGTCTATCTGGTTGCTACACATTCTGACCTGAGAATTCATTACTAAAAATGGTGATCAAACTTTGGAACAAATAATAATCTATTATCATTTAAATTTATGCTTTTGCTTTTCCTGAGCCTCAGCACAACACATTGCAGGCATATGGTACACATGCAATGTACAAATAAATGAATGAAGGAAGGAACAAATGAATTCAACATTAGTGTGCTAAGATAAATAGAACACAGTAGATAAATTTCCTACTCCTATGCATGTTTCTCTAATGGAAATTTGCTCCTAGCCTGTAAGCAGAAGAATCGTTGTTGTAATGGAGAAATAGTGTTTTATAAGTAATTCTTTCACAGGACTTGAATAATTTGTATTATCAAGTAATACCAGCCAATCTCCAAATATACCAGCCCAGCAATACTTAACATGCAGGGCAGGTGCACCCGGTGCTCACAGTGTCTCTGGAACATTTCTTTTTTGCTCAGTTCAACCATGCGCTCTCTTTGAAAGTACATGCTTGTATGTGTTTTCAGAAATAGGAACTATTCACTTCAACTGCTCTTACTGCTCCCTTCAATCAATCTATCAAAACCATTATTTAGAATTAAAGTTTTAATATGTTGTAACATTTATTTAAATTAGAAATTCAACATGCCTTTTTTGGACTCGCTGTCATTTGTGCATTGATTACAAAACTGCATAGGTTTGAAAGTGCCCACCTCCGTCCTAATATTTATTTTTAGTACATAATTTTGAAGAATGCAAATTTTTCTTCAGGAATGCACTTGTTTCATTTTAATGGAAAAACTTATATTGGTTACTAAAAGATGAGAAAATTGAGGAAAAATATTAGCCAATGCAGAGATAGGGGAAAATGTTTCGGTGTTTGGCTAGTTTGAAAACAATAAGGACATCTGAGCTATCTAAGGTTTTGAAGATCACATCTTTCTACTCACTCCTTTTAGAGATGAGAAAATGTCACCTCAAATGATTAAGTGAATTGCCTATCATTTTCACTTGGTATTGATGAACTACAATTAGCTTCTGTACCTTGTAGTATACTTCTCAAACTTGTTGAAATGGATCTCACTCTGGTGTTGTCCCTATCTCTTATGAACCTTGCATCATGTGAATGCCTTAATTGTCTCATGGGTAAAGCAAAGATTTCTTTCTTTGCCACTAGTTTGCCTTCTATGTAGATTACTACGCCTCTCAGCTTGCCTGGGCAGTTCCAACGCGTACCTGTTGCTCTAGTTGCTAATTATTTATAGGCCCTCCTCTCAGAGTGACTTGGTTTGAAAGATACATTACATGGCTGACCTAATTGTGAGGCACCATCAGATCTCTAGAAATCACATATCCCTTTTCCTCCCTCTCTTTGTATATCCAAATCCTATTCATTCTTCAGGACAGTGCTTAAATTCAGGTTGTTGCACAAACTCATTGCAGAGTTGTATACTGAGGCGTTACCTTCAGTATCTGAATTTCCACAAAGTTCTTGAATTATGTTCTATAGGTTATTTCATTGTTTCTTAGAAGGGACACTGTGCAAAAGTGTCCCACTGGGCAGGGACTACTCTTCGCTGTGCAAAATCTTCTTCAGTGTTTGAGGGTGGTTTGCATGGTGAATGTTCACAGTGTGACAGCTCAGAAAGGCTTTGTCCAAGTTCCAACCTACACAGTCCCTTATAATGGACAAAACTAACATCCTCTCACACCAATTATAAACTGTAGATAAGACTGAGGGCTCAATGAGGCAAGATCAAGTTCATTTTTGTGTCTTTTCTTCACCCTCCCTACCCACCCATTCATATAGCCACTCCCCACCACACAAATGATGGGATTTGATAATACTATTGAAATAAATGACTTGAAAAGTTATAATAGGCATCTGATACAATTCAACATTTCTGTCCCAAACTGAGACAAATTGAGAGAAAATGGAGACACTGAAATTGAGCTGAGAAAAATGCCTACAATTTTTAAGCAAATCTTGCCTCCTATGCACTATTATCTTTAGTGAATTCAAACGGTTAGCACAGGGGAGGATTCTGGAAGGAATTTGGGACTATCTCTTCTCCTCCATTCCAAATGTCAAGGTGTTAGATTGAGACACTCAACCCACTAAACAGAATAGCCCATGTTATGAGCATTGCTCTCTGTGTTTCTACTGCTAGGAAGGGTAATTATGATAGCTAACTTGCTCTTAATGGTTTCTCAGGTACCAAACACCCTTCTGAGTTTTTTATTTGAGTTACATAACTGAATTCTTGCAAGACAACAATAAAATAAATGTAAGTGTTCCTATACTGTCCCTGTATAGATGGATCAAATGAAGTTCAGACAGGTTAAATCACCTACCTGAGTTCTGAGAGCAAGTGCAGTGCAACCAGGTCTAAATCAGGCAGTCTGCCTTCCTCACCGTCACCACAAGAAGTGCCATCTCCATGTAGTGTGCTTCTTTCCTTCTGGGGCTCTGAATTTGGCCACCGTGTTTGCTGACTCTGGAAAACTGCTTTCAGTCTCCCTGTCTTGGCACTTTGTTGTAGTCAGGGTTTGCAAAAAAAAAATGATTTAATATATATACATAATTATCAGAATTATTTTATTATAGTCACCCAAAGAGTCAAACACAAAAAATGAAGGAAATCTGTCCACACACTAAAAACCCCAAGAATCCATCTGAGGGCCTGGATTCCCCAGCAAAGTCCTGTATGTGTCCAGCTGAAGATCTAGAGCCCATGACAATACCCCCAAAGAGTCCACCTGGAGGCCTAGAGCCTACAGCAATGTCTCATGCAAAGTTTGTTTCATGAATCTGTGCTGGGAAGGTCCAAAAGTCTGCGATAAAAACTAGAAAGTGTGTGCCAGCAGGATGAAGGATCCGTTCCAGTAGGCTGAGGGATCTGCTGTGGAGCCAGGAAGTGATGCTCAAAGTAAGGACCAGGACTCACCTTAAAATTACCACAGCCATCCTCAGTGATGGGGTCCCAAGCTTCTCTGACAATGAGAACACCCGCGTTCATATCAGGAAGCCAGCATGAAAAGCTTCTCCAGGAGTTTGAGCAGCATATCACCCCTACCTCCTGCCCCAGAGTCAGGAAGCCATGCTCAAAATAAGGACCAGAGCTCCCCCAAACTGAACTGCAGCCATTCCCAGCAACAAGGTCTTGAGCTCCTCTGGCAATGAAAACAGCCAAGTTCCTATCAGGAGAGAAGCTTGACAAGCTCCTCCAGAACGAACAGCAACACGAGAACCAACAGTCCTCTCCAGTTCTCCCTTTTATGTTGTTGGCAGCAATTCTCAGGTGGCCCATCTGCACTCAGCACCATGCTGTGATTCAGTTCAGCTGGTTGTTAAAAGTTGACCACCAGCTGTCAATCCATCACACACTTATAGCAAAGTCATGTGTCATTTTCATAACTATGCATTTTCTATCACTCTTCAGGGAATTTTGATGACATGCATTTATTCGTTTATTTAATTTATTTTTGTTTAGGCTTACAGATGTGAATGTGGTACATACACACACACATAGGGAGATAACATGTAGTGCACAGAGAGACAAATATGGAGTGGTTAAAAAAGACACTGACCCTCCAGTGACTCTCCAGTGCCAAAATTTATGGGTTCACATCTCATCTCTACTGTTTGCTAACCGTGTGACTTTATGTGAAACTTGGCCTCAGTTGTCAGATATCAAAAATGTGGGTAATATTAATATTTACTTTAGAAGATTGTTGCGGGGAATATCCTGAAACATACCTGAACCCTCAGACTGAGCCTCCTACCAAGAAGGCTCTAGTTAATTCTACTGATTTTAATGATGATGTTTATGAACCGAGTCAAGGACAGAACAGAAAATGTAAATTATTCCATTTTTCTAGGGCTGGAAAAATCTAAATGCACAGCAAAATTTTCTTTGATTAGGTGCTGCAGGGAGTTCTACTCTTGCTTGAGTATGGATTGGGAATCCGATGACCAAACTCTGGCCCCCCATTCCCCTGTGTTTTTGGTATTAGCCAAATGGTTTATTTCTTTCTGCCTGGTTGTCTGGTCCACTAACAAAAAGAAAGGAAGTTCATGTCCATCAAAATCCTTAAATAAATACATAAATAAGTAAGGCACCTCTCCAAGGACTATTCTACGTCACTTTTCTTGGGGAAAAAACACAAAAAGCATTTTGAGGGATATAACTGGGGAACAAAAACCCCTTCCTTTACAAAGAGAAATGTAAAGCTGTCTATTTTCTTTCTATGACATTCAACTATTAAAGTCAAGAATTCTGTTTTATTGGCTTCTTGTAATCAAGATGATGTGACCTTTATAGCATTAATATGTCATTCTTTTGCTAACTAATTTACTCTAATAATGCAAGAAGATACTTTATAGTGTGAAAAACACCTTGGGGTATTGGAATTGGATATAATGGCTAGAATAAAGCCATTAGAGTTGGATATACAGTAGGAGTAAAATGTTGAATAAAAATCTGTAACCACGGAATATGGAACTTTTTTTTTTTAAGCGTTGGAGTGTTGATTTTATTAGTTCTTTGTTAAAAGAACTGTTCTATTTTTGCAGGAAACATTTGGGGAATTCTGTATTTAGTTAGTTTTCATAATCTTTACTTCTATTATTCTTGTGTTTCTTCATTTTATGCAAAGCTGAAGTAGGGAGTCCTATCTCACGCTGACTATTAATTTGTATCTAGGCATAGAGAAGACTCCAAGGACCTATATCTGTTTTATCTGCCTCATTAGATTGTAAATGTACCCCAAGTAGGGGTCTTCCAAGTGTCTTTATTACCTGGGTCTGCATCAAGTGAATGGCCAACTGGAAATGATCAATCAATGTATTATAAGTTCATAGGAATTTTCCTCAGCACTTGAAAGGGTCAGTATTTACATTTCTTAAGATCCAGGTAGGATACAACTCTGCAATTACCAGGAATATCTTTGTAATGTCTACATATCCATCGCAGTAATCACTGCCACAGCCAGCCTTTTAAGTCTGACTTTAGTCATCCTTATTCAGTCTCTAGGATATTCAGTCGTCTTTGTGGTCTTTTCTTTTGTTCCTTTATCTCCAGATAATAAAAATAAGGACAGTAACATGATTATACTTCTCTTATAAGACACACCCTATTCTAAGTATTTTGCACACAACAATTCCAGTACTCAGAACTCTATGAGATATGTATTAGGATTGATTGAATGATTCATTTTTTTGTTTTATTAGTACATTTGTAGTACACAGTAATTGCATTCACTGTTGTTACAATGTATAGTGCACATTTCAGTTCCCTTCTTTTTCCCCTTCCTTCCAGTTCCATTTATTTATTTATGATGGGGCTGTTGAGTGCTGAAAGGCTGGGTTTTTTTTCTGATGGTTTGGGTTCAACCCTGACTTACTGTATACTTTTACTTACTACACCAAACATCCCTGCAGAGGGAATTCAGGCAATTCTCACTTTTGTTCTCTCTCCATACTCTGTCCTGGTGATCTCATATTTTTTCTATTCATTATAAAAACTAACTCCTAATTTATGTCTTCTGACTTCTGAGCTCCTCTTTTCTTATTAAACTGCTTGCTTGATATCTTTATTTGTTTGTTTCAGACTCCTTGGTATTTCCCAGGTCTCTTCCCTGGTTTGTTAAGCACTCCTCTCCTGAGGAATGGCACCAGGCCCCATTGGCGTTAGGCTTGAAAACTACCCCTCATTCACTATTCTGAATCCTTCAATAGTTCTTAGCCACCTTCTTTCCAGAAATGTATCAAGTTACCTGTTTTCTCCTTCTTCATGGCCACAATCTTAGTCCAGGCTCCCATTTCTTTTCACTTGGAGGTTCCCAACAGCTCTCTTATTTTCACTGTTGCTTCTCTCTAATTCATTATCCACACTGAAAAAGAGTTTCTTAAAATGTGAAGTTTCTCATTCTTATTTAAAATGAAATGACATAATCCTTGAATAACTTCTCTGAATTTAGAATAATAGCTAACCTTTTGCCATGATATACAAAAGACCTATGTGACTTGATCTGTCTTTATTTCTGTGGAACCTGTTATGACTTTGAACTATTTTATTTGTAATAGGATTTTTTTTTGGTAAAATCTACCTTTCTTTCTAGAACATGTGAGTTTTGATGCAAAACCAGTGTCAGTTCCATTTCTGCTCAGATCATCACGGCTTAGTATTCTTCTTGACACATGATAAGCACGCAAAAAATAATTGGTAAAAATACAAAAATAACTTTCTATTGTTTTGCCCACATATTCCCTTCTTGAACCTAATGCTTTACTGCATTGTACTCCATTATTTCCTTTCTACAAATTATTACATTTTCTATTTTTAAATAATATAGGAAATCTTCAAATTGTTCTTCCTTTTTGACTGTTCCTATATACATTTTTAACTATTTCTATGCCCAAATCTTTGAAACAGGTGATTCCTGTTCAATGATTTATCGGCTTCCCACAGACATGTTTAATCTTACCTTCTATTTTCATCTCATCTCTTTCATCCATTCTCCCTCCCCATAATCACCAATCTTTTCTGCATGGACTACTTCCCCTTCTTCCTTCATATGCAGGGATCCTCTACCCGTGGGTGTTTCCTTTGGCTAACATCCCATTCCTTGTTTTATTTTATTGTCTCATTCCTTGTTTTCTTTTATTGTCAAAAGATGGATGGATGTGCTACTGTACTCATTTCCCTCATCTTTCAGACCTTTTATTCCTTACAACTCTGCAAGATAAACAAAATTTTTCTTCTGTCAATTTTTTTCTTCACACTAATGATATTCTACTAGTCAAATCCATTTAAATCTCATCACAATAACCTGTGTCCACAGATAACCACAACTTTCCTTTGGAACCTATTTTGATTGTCAGCATTCTAGATTAACTTATTTCTTGCTCTTTTTCTAGTTTTATAATCAACAAATTTCTGACTCCTACAAGGGACCTGTATTAGTGTGTGCTTTTTCATAATTAAATCTTACCGATTAGGTTTTCTGTTTTCTATCTCATTCCAATACAGCTTGTACTTATCCTCTCTTTAGCTCAGTTTTCTTCTGACTTCTTGCTTTTTCTTATCTTGTCATGGTCTTTCCAAGTGCTCAAGCGCAAGATTTCAATTAGTCTATTTATTTTCATTATCCCCCTTCCTATTAGTTCCCAGACTCTAACATATAACTTAGCACACAACAGACACCCAGTGAATATTTGTTGATTGAACTAAATAAAAAGGCCCTATCATCTCATGTCTAGATGGTATGATAAATCACTAAATACAGTATCTGCCCTCTTCCCAACTAGGATCCTCCCCAATTGATTTCTCGCCATGCCTTACAATGTCTTCCCATTTTCATTGTTTAGACAAGTACAGGAGTGGTAGCTGGTTTTGTCATTTGAGACAAACCAATTGACTGATAAGTGCTGTCTACAGTAATGATTTAAGAAAGATTCTGTGGTCCTATGAGAGAATTTGACAATTACTTAAGGAGAACTTTAAGGGATCTAAGAAGAAGAAAATGGAGATAGATCTACAATGGGTAATAACTTGGTTTATCTTTAGCTACAGGCTAAACACTTGTATTGTGAACTGAGTATAATAAGAAATCAAAGTCTAAATTTTGATTTATGACTTATGGCTCATACTTTCCTTTTAAGTAACATCTTTGGTTATTTATAGTTCCCAGTATTTTAATTCAGCAAAATTCATTGCTCTTCCAATAAGTCTCTCAATTTTTCAGACTAAGGTTGCTTATATGTTTCTCCAACTTAGATATTTTGCTTAAAATTATTTTACTACCTTTTATCCTTTTAAATCCATTTGTTTCCATCAAGTCTTCTCAGAATGTTTCAATTCAGATCTGTGACTTCTGAAGTTCTATAACACAAGTTATCTGAACTGTTAGTTTATCTTTTAAGCATATACTACTATTTTAGGATATTTCTATGGGAACTGTTAAGTTCCTCTTGTAGTATCATTTTTTTGTTATATCTTCAGTTACCTTTTTAGAGACATTTCTGTACCTGTCATATAGGAAATGTGCTTGTACTCACCTATTCTGTGTAGTAGTCTCCTGGATGATTGGATTGTTTATCCAACAAATTGTCTTTCACATAGCAGATGCTCCTGACATATAATTGACTTAAATTAGATATTTCTTTGTATGTTGTGTATTTTTCTGTGCATTTTATGATTTATTGATATCATTCCATTTAGTCCTTGTAAAAAATCTTACAAGGTATTAATATCAAGTATCCAAATTTTAGAGAAGGTATGAGGTCAGAAATAATGAAGTTAAGAATTTATCCAGATTAAGTAATACTAAGTATCTGATCAACACTAGTGCAAATGTATACAGTAACACTGACACTGGAACAATGGCATGCCTCATTCTAAAATAAAATCTATCATAGAGTACTATTTCTAGTCCTTTGCTATTGTGACAAAATGCTACACAGTTTCTGGCTATACAATTAACATTATCAAATGTTAGTGCATCTGTTAGGAGAATGAATCCATAGTTTTTTCAGATTGCACTAGTCCAGAATCTACTTGTAGAATGCAGGTTTGGATTAGGACTTAACTCTTTTAGAGATAATTGTTTTGTTTTCTCACTACCTTGAGTATAAGAGGAACTAAATAGTTCAAGGATCCTCAATTCCAATAGACTCAGACTCTGAGGGTCTACCTCACAGATCTCTTTGGCCTTAGGAGAATGTATCTAAGACAATTGGGTTCTTTAAAAATAATATAGCTTCTGAAGCTATTCACAATTGTCTCTCCTTTTAAATAATTTCAGGCTGTCTATACTGAAACTGAAAATCACTGTAAAAGAAAGACAGTCATTAACAGTGCAAGATAGCCAGAGGTCCCATTCAAGTGGCTGCAGGAGAACCTTTAATGCCTTATGGTGTAGCATAACTGCAGCCATCATAGATGCCCACTTGGGGGCACCAAAATGATGCCTCTGTTTTCTCCTATTTCTTTCTCATGGCAAGACTATTCTACAATGGGATGAAAAGAATTCTGTATATAATTATTTTAGTATGAAGACAACTTGGTAATGGTTAATGTTTATCACTCCCTCACACAACCTGCTTTTATGCTTGCAATCGCTCTATTAATGAATTAGAACTTGACTACTTCCAGCAGGAGGAGGTGATGTCCTCCTGATGGGTAGGGCATTGGGCCAGGAGTCAAGAGACCCAGGAGCCAGAACAGAATCAGAGTCAGAAGGGACTTCAGAGGTTATAATCTGACCTCCTGTTAATTCACAAAACCTCTGTATAGTGCCCCCGACAAGTGATCATCCATTTCTAGTTCAAGAGGACCAATGGGTAATTGTATGATTAGGCAAACCACTTAGCTGGTAAATTACAGAATCACAGGGTGACTGAGCAGGAAAGAACCTTGGAGATGAGTTAGGTAACCCCTTGTCTCTGAGACGAGGGTCAGTGAAGTCAAGTGACACCTCTGAAGGTTAGCAGCACAGCTAGAGCTAAGTGACCTGATGCCCAAGTCAGAAGGATCCCTCCACCATAACAATTTTTCTGTTGGCTAAATGCAAGTAGCAACAACTATTTCCTAGATGCAAGCACTTTAAGAAAAGCATTACAAGTTGAGGATGCTGTCATTGAATATTCTGATTAGGAAGTTACAGCAGAATGTGGAAGGGGAGAGGGAGGTGGCAATGGTTGTAGGGCTGGTAAGAAGTTAGCTCAAATCAAGCAGCACACCCTGGTCTCAGATAGTGCTATGCACAAAAATGACACCATTCTCTTAAGTATCACTTTCAGAAAGGCTTCTGGCAGCAACTATCTGATTTAGCAAGAAATGCTTATCTTCCCAGGAATCTTGACTTGCCCTCAGGATTAGAGGAGTTCACTGGTTAATCTAAGCTATTCATTCAGATTTCACTTTTTAGTCCATTTTTCCATGCTTATCTTTAAGATATAAGTAACTTTTAAAATACATATAGTTTCTCTTCAAGTTGTGATACTTTCAGCCATAGTTCCTTATTTGAACAGCTTGAGGACTAATTTGAATCACACTTCACTTGTGGGTGCTCAGAAATTGTGTGATATCTTAGGGAGTTGCCTTACATAGATTTTAAAGATGTTTTAAAATGAAGCACATCAAAATTCCCTAAAATGCATATGGTTTAATCTAGGAAAGGACAATTGAAGCTTTCATTAAAATAGATTTATTCCAGTTTCATCTGTGAAAGAAAATTTTCTTGAGATAACTCAGTATATGCCTATGCAGATTGTAGCCTTTCCCTGCTTTCTAAATTAAATGTTGGTGTATGTGAATCTTGGCCCTGTATTGGCATATATTAAAAGGCTTAGTCATCATTATTGCAAATAACCTAGAATTGACTCAGATTTCCTCAGAGCTTAGCAGTAGCTTCCACTTTTTCTTTTTCTTTTCTTTTTTTGCATTCTCTTTTAAATCCCTGCTTCTTATTTATATTTGCTTGCTATTGCCCCTTCCTTTTTTTTCTATTTCAGGCTTTGTCTAGAACATGTATTTCTGCATAAAGTTCTACTATTCTCTGTCTTGAAAGGACAAGATTAGGCCTTTATATGGTAGAAAGAAAACATCTTTACTACACAGGAAGCAATTTACATTTACTAAGTCATTTAATACCTGAAAAATCTTAAAAGGTTTAGATCTGCTTACGTATTAAGAAAAAAGTTCAAAGACATTCAGTATCTTATCCAAATTCTCCAAAATAGTAAGTGGTAGAGATAGGATTTTAACCTGGTCCTTTCTAAGTTGGAAGTCTATATATTTTACATTACATGAGGTCTCCTCCACATACTTAATAGGTTCAAAACAGAGTATTTCAAAAACCAAAAAGATAACCAAACCCATGCTTGTCCTAATTTTCTACTAAAAGTAAAAGACATGTTGTTTTTTGTTTTGTTTTGCTGTATTTTTAAACTTTTCTGGGACTACTGTACATTTTCTTTTTTTATAAGGTGGTTCCATTTCTTGAATCATCCAAAAATACTATTTTTGTTTCTTTCCTTCTATTTTTGTTACCAGGAAAGCATGCTAATTGCTAACGATGACGACAACAACAGCAACAAATAAGTAAATACATCATCTATGCTATGGTCATCTAAACTCATTTGCATCAGTGCAAGTTAATAAAATCAAAGATTTAAATATCAAAAAAAATTGAGATTCATCCTTTGTGTTCAGCTTCACTTTGAGAATGACTAGAAATGGATCTAGCTCATCCAATTCTCTGGTCCTGTTCTTATTATAAATAATATCTGTGACTCAAGGGGAAAGTTCTGATGTCAAAACACACATCAATTATCTTTCCTAGAAGTTTGTTTTGAGAAAATAATCCAGAATATATATTATATTGATAATGGAACAACAATTGTTTTTGTCTTTTTGAGAGATAGATTTTCACTATGTGGTACAGGCTAGACTTGAGCTCACTTTATAGATCTGACTGGTCTCAAACTCATGGCAATCCTCCTGCCTCAGCCTCTTAAGTGCTGGGATTATGGGCATGAACCACCATGCCCAGCTGAAACAACAGTTTTATTTTGCATTTGTATTATTCTACAATTTTATATTCTTCTACTGTTTCATTGTACCTTGCATCATTTATTCATCTGTACAGCAAAATCTTTTCAGTCTGCTTGGAGCCCTGAAGTTAGGATCCAAAGTCTGGCAAGTTACATAGCTATTTTCTCATTTGTGAAAATGTGAAACAAAACAAAATAATGTTTAAAGTTACTGAGCACTAAATTTAAGGCATAGTTAATTCTAATTAATGGCAGTTTTCTAGACTATAACAATATTGGCAGTAAGAGACATATATAAAGTACCACTGTATCCTTCATATCTCTGAATATATCAAAAACACTAAATGTATTGAATGCATCATACTTTTTGCTATGCTACACATAGGGAAAATCCCAGTGGGTTCCATCCTACAACATTTATAGCTATCAATCAACACTGTTAATTAATTGAGAGGTATATAATTATTTAGATTTGTCTATAAAGGGAACCCCTCTATACAAACAAAGTACTTTATCTTCTTTCTTTTTAGAGCAATTAGAAGAATATCTAAACATTTTTATAAAGGCAAGGAGATATATTTCAGTGGATGACTTCCAATCTACTTGATTTTAAAGATGAAAGAAAAGGGGGATATTTCCCATACTCTGATAAAAGACTCTGATATCTGAGATGATTCTGAGAAACAACATCAAATGGCTATGTTATTGGAATTAGCTAGAAGAAGGGTTGGACAGATCAATGATATAATACAAAGTAAAATATGTAAAGTATTTTAGGGTGATGTTACTATTACCTTATTTAATGTAATGCTGAGTAAAGCCCAGAGACCTGTTCTCAAAGTATCACCAATAAAAAACGTTAAGCAAATCAGCAAGAAGTTTCTAGTAGGTTATCAGGTTGAGATGACTTTTTCCTCCTCTACACAAGTTCCTGTGGGTTATTTCCTGTTGTTTAGCTAAGGGTAACAAAGATGAATGCCAGGCTATCACAAATTACCTGACATCCTGTACATGGCTTCTCATCCTTCACCTATGGAGATACTGGTTGAGCTTGTTTTAATGCAGAAAGCCTAGATCATAATAGATGCCTTTTTGGTATTTTCCCATCAATCAATCATTCAGGAACTATAGGGATGATTCATTTCCTGTTGTAGGAAATAGCAGACATTTTCTCTGCCTTGTGCAAAACTGTAGTTGTGAGAAGGAATAGAAATCATATTGAATAATTTTTTGAAAGAGATGTCACTGAAGTAAAAACAAGAATAACTGGTAGGCTTTCTTTTTGCCTATTTTAATAGGGAAGAATGTTCTTACTTTAAAGATTTATAAATAGCTCAGCTAATAGGAAGGGGGTGGGCAAAGAAAAAAGCATTAACTTCTGAACTTTAACAGAAGGCTATATGTTGGAATAAATAAAATGATTCAGAAGAGCTCTTTGGTAGTTTTTTCCACTACAACAAAATGCAGCCCTGCTTGTCAGCCCATCTGTATTTCCCTTCATCTAATAAACTGGCTAGGCCAGAGCTGCAAGGAACATTATAATATTGACAATGTTGCTGGAAATCCATGTGATTTAGAATGAATTAACTTTTGCTGCACTGCTGAACATAGGAAGAAAAATTGGCTCAGCAGAAAAAAGTCACTTTAACCCATTTGTTGCCAGTGAAACTCAATGCAGCAATCAAAATGAATAGTGTAAAAAGAGTGTACATTTGTCCCCAGTAAAAAAGCTCAGGTTTTCATACCCTTAGGCTATAATCTATTTCAGGACCTTCACAAAATGTCTGGGCAGGACTTGGAAGATATGAATGGAGCTACAGGTAACTGTTGCCAACTAAACAGATTAATACACTGATAATAGTTGGAAAAACCAAAATTGAAGTAACTGTGTAGCCTTATTTATACTACTTAATGTTCACATTTAGCAACTATAACAACACTACATGCTTCCACTGGATTATCAGGTCACTATCTGAATAAATTAAGTTCTTGTATTAATTTTGCATTCCACACTTTCTAGGTTATCTGTTAAGGAGAAGATCCTGGAGTTGGCTTGTACTTTTTCTGTTTTATGCTCACTCATATAATAGTTTCTTAAGAAAGTCTCTAACTCTCGTCTCACCTCATTTCCTACATGAATTTATAGATCCTTTAACAAACATTATGCAATATTTGGTAATAGAATGTACATATTTATGCACACAAATTATAGCAAATAATAATTAGCAACGTATAAAATAGAAACATTGTAATAACTTTAGTTTACTGTGCAGGGTATTTTGGATGCATTATTTCTTTCATTAATTATTGCTGTGTTTGTATGTTTTTATGGAGCAGATTGCAATAATTTGATAGAAGTTTACAAGGTGTAATGATCAAATCAAGGGAATTAGCATTTGCCTCTCCAGAAACATTTTAAAAATTTTTGATTAGCTCAATAATTGTACATATTTATGCTGTACAGTGTAGTGTTTCGATGCATGTATACTTTTTCACTGATCAAATCAGAGTAATTAATGTTTCTATCTTAGGCTGTACATATGAACCATACCCCCTTGTCACCAGTCACTAATGCTCCAGCTTCGGCTTTCAGGACCTCCAGTGGTGACACACATTGTGCTGTGCCCCTCTTCTCTTTGTCCCTGCCCCTTTCTCTCCTTCCAAACTTTCTCCTTTGTCTCCCTGTCTCTGTGCTCTATACCTTCCCCAATGACTGCCCCTTCATAACATTAGACAAATCACTCTTTTAATTCCTCAGTGATAACTGTAGTTGGAGGAAACTAAAAAATTAATGTTTTGGAGAACAAAACAGGAATTTGACCTGTCTGAAATGTTCTCAGACTCCACTGCTAATGATATGAGACTGTAATTCCTTGTAGAGAAAATCTATGTTGAAAAAAAAAAAAAAAACAACTGTGGAAACAATGGAAGGAATAAGGTTTACAATTGCTTAAAGAGGACAGAGAAACAATCACAGGATAAGTTGGTCACAAAAATGTCTTAGAGTCAGAGAGCCCCAAACTCAAATCCAGGCCCCTCATTACTGTTTTACAGGATGCAGTCTTTTCTAAGGATAGTTAAGATTGTTGTCTCAGGACTGTCTTTTAAAACCTGCAAAGTAGGATTAGTGTTAGTGTCTTCTTTAAAGATGTTCAAAGATTAATGAGAAGATATATATGTAAATTTTGTAAGACAGCGCTGGGCTCATGGCAAGTTACCAAGAAATGTTATTGGTTTTCCCTGTTTATCCTGATGGATATTCCAGTCAAGTCCTTTGGTTTTCATGCTGAAAGCCACTAGATTTACATTTGTATGACCCATGCTTTTACCCCAGCATAGCCAGAGCTCCTTTTAGTGGGAATTTGATGAATCTTCCTTTGTGATATTCTTTTCACAATCCAGAGAAGTAGGATTGGCAGGGAGCCATTTTCACTTGTTTCTTAGGTTTAGAGAAACACTGGCTATGGCCATACAAAGTATTAATAAGCTTGAAATAATTTATAAAAGGAAATGATGGGAAGGTAGTATGTCTTCAAGTCCTGTATACTTTTCCTGGGAATCTATTATGATGTTTGTGAAAATGGTTTACCCTAAAGATGTAAGTATGATCTCCATAACTATACTGGGCACAATAAAAAACTTCTGCTTGAGATCATCCTCGAGGTCTGTTAAGAATAAACAAAGGCAGACCTAATTAAGGTGATAAGCACTGATTTTAATCAGTAGTATATTATTGCAGTGTGGAGGAGGATTCAGCACGTACCAGTCAGCTTTGGTTTGTGTAGAGGAGATAGGATGTTTGAAAAGGAGGATAAAGGAGTTAGAAGAGGAGCAATTGGGGAACAGTAGAGTTTTGGAAGTAAAAACTTACAAAATCAGTGAAAAAGGGGATTAGTGCTTGTGAAACCCATCTGGCTTTGCTAATTGACCCTTATCAATGTTAGTATCCCACAGAGACTGAGAGATAGGCCTATCTTCAGATGTTGCTTAGAAATAACAGCAAATTCTTCTGGCAGCCTTGAGTTTTCTCAGGCAGGCACCTTAAAGAGTATTAGGGTCCTCCTAGGGACATGGCCTTGAGCTATTGGAAACTATGTCAGTGATCATTTCAGTCTTTTAGGCCAAGGTTGAGGCCTAGTGAAGAAGAGGGCTCAGAGGAGCCTGGCTGGAGTTTGCTCAAGGAGAGAATCTTTGTCAGATCTCAATTCTTTGATGATTACTGGCTGTGTTCCTTTATTCCACTTTTCATTGCATGGGCAAAGAAGACTGAGAGTATAACACCTTTATTGTTTCTCAGGGAAAAATAATCAAAGGCAGTTGATTTCTTTAACCATGCTGAGTCTTTGTAACATAATGGAAAATTCCTCAACTCAATTTCTTTTCATTAGTCTATGAAGACTGAATACAATGTTCCATGACAATTTATACTTGTCATAGAATATTAGATAGAATTCAAACAGGACTTCATGACCATCTAAACCACTGTCTTCTTTTTGTGTGTGATGAAACTGAGATTGAGTGGAGGCAACTTCACCAGTCTAAAAATTGGCCTACTTAAGGAAGAGGAGGTCAAACTTCATTTCACCACCTGACACTATCTAATTGTATGCACCCAGTCTTTTATAGTACAGCAAAATAGGATAAAACATCTATTTCCTTAAATCCTAAGGAATTGCAGACTTTGATATCTTCCATTATTTCTATAATGATTTTTTCAACGTAGATTTTCCAGAATATAGAATCACAAATTCCAAACAGTTTAGTCTAAGACCCTTTCAGACAGTTTAAATTATATTTTTGTTTTGCAAAATATTTGTCATTTAATTTATTTATATTTAAACAATTTATATTCATTTCACTTGGCATTGAGGAAACTGTAGAGAGTGATTTGTCTAAATGTAGTAAGGACTTTTTTTTAAAACTTTGCCACACTGTACTTTGGAGGATACCTAAATAGTGCTTTGTGTACATCAAATACTCCAAGTAGCAAAAAATAACTGCTAATGAGGTACTATTTGATTGATTCTTTGTGCTTAGATTTTATTCACTTAGGTAAGTCAAGTCAGCTGGGGGTTGAGTAGAGTATAAACTCACTGAGCAGTCTAATTATTCTAGAATAAATTTTATTGGTCAAGTCATAGATACAAAAAAATGAAGTACACAGCACAAACTAGCAAGAAATTGGTGCAGTTTCTGCGACAAAAATTATTCTTTTATTTTCACATATTGACTGCAACTTATAGGGAAATTTCACTCTTCCTCACTATTATAGTTGCCAATGAAAACTTGTAATCACTTAGCTGTGAGATGAGATTTTAAGCATTTTAATAAGTATTGTCTTTTATTTGTTAGTTTTGTCTGTTTTACAAAGCATGAATAATGATTATATTTGATTAAATCTTATTTCCACTAAGGTCATTTCTTAGTTGACAATTTAGTTAGCCTGTAATATTAATGCGTACTTTTGCAGCAGGATGCACATTTTTAGGTGATGCTGAAATAATTTGTCTGTCTTGGCAAACTGATCAGTGGGTTTGGTACTATTTTGGAGGTTGTGTCTCTAGTTCTACCTGTATTCTGTAGTCCTAAAATTTCTAAAAAGATGGTTAATTTGCTTTTTGATAAAAATAAATAATTTATATTCAACCCCGTTTCTTTGTGAGTTCCTTTTCTTTTAATGACAAAGTCATTTCTCCAGACACAGAATTAAAATGTCGTAGTCATTGTCACCTTCTGTGTAGTGAAGTAGCTAATCCTGCAGACTCTGGGCGGATTACTTGGTATTGAATCCTGATTTTGCCAACTACTGATACAAAGAATGTAAACAGTGTAACAATTGATGTGTATATTGTTTTATAGCTACATATGGTCCTTATTTGTCATTATAAACTGTGAACCTGTGAGGACAATGAGTACATCTTATCAAAATTTGTGGATTATATAATGTGCACATGGCATGATTTTGTCCAAAAAATACAAGTGAAGTAGTGTATTAAAAGATGAACCAATGAATTAAAATATGGATGAAATGCTGAATCTAAAATGTGAAAGATGCTGGGTGAGGTGGTGAAGGCCTATAATCCCAGAACTTGGGAGGCTGAGGCAGGAGGATCACTGCAGTTTGTAGCCAACCTGGGCTATAAAATGAGTTCAAGGACAGCCTGAACTGCATAGTGAAACCCTGTCTTAAAATATACATGTAAATGGAAACCAATTCTGGCATTTACTTTTCCATCTATTGTATCATCTCTCCAGGTTACCATGAATGTTTTTTTTTTTTTTTTTTATGAAATCTTAGCTTGAAAAGTCATTCTGAAATTGGACTCCTATTCAGATAAAATATTTTCAAAATATTTCATTGCCAAGCTTGACTTACGGAACCAGCAGACATGATTTCCAAAGGTAATAAAATTATAACAGGAATTTCATTACTCAAAGGATATAGTTACTTTCACTGACTGAAATTATTAGCATTTATAAACATAATTTATTATAACAAAGAGCATAGTTTTATAGAAAAACTATGTCAACTGTAAATTTTTTTACTTTGTATCTAGAAAGCATCTGAATACATTAGAGTATGAAGTAATTTGCATGAAAACAAGTGAAAAATGCTTATTGTTCATATGTATATGAGAATTTTTAATGTTATCTAAATGCATTGATAGCATAAGAAATTGAATAAAAGTTAAGCACAAAAGGATATAACTCCTTTTTTTCATTTTTAGAAAATACAGTTTTCCTTTCCTGCCATAATAAAATATTTCATAAAACTATTATAAAACTTATGTGAAAGTTAACTTTCTCAAAATAACTTATTATATTGTACACATCCTCCTTGTGTGTGATTTTATGTGCTGAACCAGTACTTACATGATGAGGTAAAGTAAGATGAATGACAGAAGCATTGTGACATTGTGTTAGGCTATTTCATATGTATAGGTTACTCGGGCAAAGGCACTATCATACTATAACAGTCCACCTGCTAATTGAGATGGCAATTAAATGACAGATGCTTTTGCAATGTGGATACATTGGGCAAAGGGATAATTCATATTGAGATGGAGCAAGATAGTACAAGATTTAGTCATGTTGCTCAGAATGGCATGAAATTTAAAACTTGTGGATTGTTTACTCCTGAAATTTTCCATTAATATTGTCAGGCCATCATTGATCATGGGTAGCTGAAACCACAGATAAAGGAGATTACTGTACCTAAAAATTCAAACTTGATTGAACTCTGAGTATGTGAAAATGTTACTCATACCTTTGGTTCTTGTTATTGTCATTTAAATTAGTTATTAATTTAAATATATCTATTAATTGCCTTCTATGTGTTAGAGTACTGAAAGCTACTAAAAAAATCTAAAGTATAGTAAAATGATGAGTTTATAATATATAATTACTTATATACAACTATAAATATATAGAAATTATATATATTATATGAGCATATTTAAATATACATTTATAAAATGTTTACAGATATATAAACATGTATAAATGGAAGATATAAGAAATTAAAAAGTTAAAGTAGCTGCCAAAAATATATTTAGAAGAAAATATGATCATACTATATGTTCTATTATTAGACAATGATAATTTTGATTTTGGTGCTACAATTGATATCAGAGTCTAACAATGACTGGAAATATATTCAATTAACCACAAACGTATTTGCCATGTTGTAGGCATTGTGATATAAGAAAAAAATGAAACATTTTCCCTTAGAGAACTCACAGTAAGGTAAAACAGATAATACGTGTATGTATGAAACTATTATGCAATGTTAAATGTTATATAAGAGGCATAGATTACATAGGTTCTGCTCCTTCAAAGAAATGTTACTGGGGGTGAATCTTTTGTATGAAATAATGAGTTAAAGAAAAGTAAAGACTTTGGGAAGTGAAATACTCTTTGTTGTTGGTGCACAGTGCTCTTGAAAAATACAATCTGCTTTTCATAGCCTTAGAAGCTCTGGTCCTAAACCTATGTCAATGAAAAAAATTGTCAACATTCTTATTTAACACAGTAAAAATAGCAGCACCTGAGATATTTCCAGGCTGATCTGGGTGGGTGTAGATTTGTGTGTGCTTATGGTTCCTGTTCATTTCAGAGCAGGAGAAGGCGCTACCTGCTGGTGGTGATCACAAATACTATCCCTATGGATGGGGTTGCTATTTTGGCAGCAGAAATGTGAAATTACATCTATTAATCAACTAACTAACAACATTTTGAAACAATACTCAAGACTCAAAAATGTTGATTTGCATTATTTTGCCATCCAATTTCTGCAATTATGACTGAGTTGGTGGCTGTATTTTTTTTTTAGTTCGTAATAGTCCTCATAGCCAAAGTGCTCTGTACATTGGAAGCAGAATTTACAATTAAAAGTAGGTTTAGTACAGGGATGAAGGAAAATGTAAAAGGAATAAATAACCTCTCATGAATTAAAATTCCAATTTCTTTAATTTTTTTGTTAATTTTGTGTGGGGCTGGTCCCATGGATTTGCATTTACTTTGAACTTTTAAAAAAAATTTTTTTAAAAGCAGAAATATTTATTGAGAGAAGGAAAGTTTTTGTCTGAGAGAGAGACAGAAGGGGTCCCAAGTTGGTTGCCAAAGATTCTGTCTTTTCTAGTGACTTTTGTGGAGTAAAACCCTGATGGGGGAAACTGGGAACTCACAAGACAGATGGGCTTGAGGTGGAACAGAACTATGGTCAACCAATAAGATTAATTGTTTAGGTAAAATTGACCAAATCAAGGACAAATGGGGAAGCGAGTCACGTAGTAAGCGAGCATTCTTATGGATCAGGGGATTAGGATGTTAATTCCTGGCTTCTCAAGATGATCCATCCCTAATCCCTAATGCTTATACTTAGGGTGTGATTGCATTTGTTTTGCCTTCTGTCTTGTGATCTGGCCCACAGCAAGAGGTGTGTATCTCTTCCAAGGTCACAAGATATCTGGTCCTCTGTGCCAGCTCCTTTGAGGGCCTATCTCTGCCTGACTGCCTATAATATTTCTAACTAACTCAGTTGCCTGTAACATTCCCCCCTCTGAAGAAGTAACCCGAACTGCGTGAGGGGTGATGAGTGATGACCAATCTGGCTTCTTCAGGCTGAAAGGGGTCATAGTTGTTGAACGGCAGTCAGGGATACTCTGCAGAGGTTCTAACTAATGGCCCTCAGTAGATACCACGCATATTCATCTTGGTAGGTGTACAGCTTTAAGTCTGAAGGAGAAAAAACCAAAAGAAATGAATATGTATGGACCAAATAATGGAATCAACAGGATTATTATGAGTACAGTTAACAAAGATTACCACCAAGAGGAACTAGTAATGGCTTCACATAAGGAGGAAAAGGATAAAGTCCACAAAATTTTAGAATCTGGCATGTCATTGATTTGCTATCTAATATCTTGAACAGCTATTAGGATATTATCTGAAGGATTGGGAATATACATATGGTATTCTATTTTACAATTGCACAAGTTCCTCCTTCAATTGGCAAAGTGAATAGTTAAAGAGGCGAATGGTAACATTACCTATCTGAAGACTTTGTTTTTTTCTGGAATAGGAATCTTAAGTGTTCTATGGGTTCACAATGATATAGGGGAACGATCTTGGTGGGACCTCCAAATGATACAGGAGAATAAAACTCCCAACCTACTGTATGTCCAGCATGAGTTTGTGTTGTCTAAAATCGAAGAATGAATTTTAGGAACAACAGAGGTTAAGAACAGAAATATTTATTGAGAGAAAGAAAGCTTCTGTTTGAGAGAGAGACAGAAGGGGTCCCAAGTAGGTTGCCAAATACTCTGTCTTTCCTAGTGACTTTTATAAAGTAAAACCCTGATGGGGAAAAACTGGGAACTCGCAAGGCAGACGGGTATGAGGTGCAACAGAACTGTGGTCAGTCAATAAGATTAATTGTTTAGGTAAAATTGACCAAATCAGGGACAAATGGGGAAGTGAGTCACATAGCAAGTGAGCATTCTTATGGATCAGGGGATTAGGATGGTAATTCCTGGCTTCTCAAGATGATCCATCCCTAATCCCTAATGCTTATACTTAGGGTGTGATTGCATTTGTTTTGCCTTCTGTCTTGTGATCTGGCCCACAGCAAAAGGAGTGTATCTCTTCCAAGGTCAAAAGACATCTGGTCCTCTGGACCAGTTCTTTTGTGGGCCTAGCCCTGTCTGACTGCCTATAATATTTCTCACTAACTCAGTTGCCTGTAACAACAGGAGTATGTAGATGGTGGTTCATCTTCAGTTACAGTCTCTGGTTTCCAAGGCTTGCGTCTGGTGTGATGTATCCAAGAGTCTAGGCCTGTTGTCTTGACAGCAGAAGGATCACAAGTGCAAGGTCCTTCCCAAATTGGTTCTGTTCACAGTCATGTCTGTCAGTCTCAATTTTCTCCTCCTCCTTTGGTAAAAATGTGGCAGGGTTCAAGGAGGAACACATCTTTATTTGAGTAGCTGGTCCTTTCTAGAAGTAGAGCCTGGTAGCTAAGAAGTCAGTTGTCTGACAGCCATAGACTCCTTTTGAAGGAAAGAAGTCCTGCCATATTGTGAGGTGTGTACATGATGAGGTCTTTGCCTAAAGTCAGCTTGGATACCTCTGGCACTAAGAGAGCTATAGCTGCTACAGCTCTAAGGCAAGCAGGCCATCCCTTCACTACAATGTCTAATTCATGGCTCAGATACTGTATCGGTTGTTGAGTGGGTCCCCAATCCTGTGTAAGCATTCCCAAAGCCATGCCTCACCTCTCATCGCCATATGAATTGAAATGGTATCCTGTGGGTAGGCTCAGGGCTGGGGCATTTAGAAGTGCTTGCTTAAGTTACTGGAATGTAGCTTGGGAATCAGGTTCCCAGATTAAAATATGAGTATCTGCCTTTTGGGCCTCTCTTATAAATTGATGGAGGAGTCATGCAATTTCCCCATATCTGGGTATCCAAAGGTGGCAAAAACCTATAGTCCCTAAGAATCCCCTTAGTTATTTTAGAGTCTTGGGCTGTGGGAAGGAGAGAATTGGTTTAATTCTTTCCTTTCCTAGCCTTCGGGTCCCCTTGGATATGATGAGGCCTAGACTGCAAAGTTGTGCCTTAGATTTAGAAACTTTATAATCTCTGTTGGCTAGAAAATTTAGCAAAACTCAAGTGCCTTGGCTATTGAGTTTTTCTGAGGGGGCACATAGCTGTGTATCATCTACGTATTACAAGACTGTGACCTGGGAAAACTCAAAACATGCTAAGTCATGGGAAAGTACTTGTCCCAAAAGGTGTGAACCATCTCTGAACCCTTGGGGGGACACAGTCCAGGTCAATTGAGAAGCTTGATCCTGTGGGTTTTCGAAAGCAAAGAGAAACTGGGAATCTGCATGTAAAGGAATACAAAAGAAAACGTCTTTTAAATCTGACACTGAAAACCAACTGGCATTTTTTGGGATCTAAGAAAGAAGTGTATACAGGTTAGGTACCAATGGGTGAATTGGCACTGCAGCCTCATTTATCAATCTAAGGTCCTGTACTAATCTCCATTCTCCATTGGGTTTTTGAATTCCCAAGATCGGAGTATTGCATGGACTGTTACAGGGCTTAAGTAAACCTTGTGTTCTTAGATTATCAATTATAGGTAGTAATCCTTTTTTAACTTCAGGTCTTAAAGGATACTTTCTCTGGTGAGGAAAAATAGTAGAATCTCTGAGATGTATCTGTATTGGAGCAGCTCCTATTGCCCTACCTATTTTACCTTTAGTTGCCCATACTTTAGGATTTATTTTTGTCTCTACAAGAGGAAGACAGTGTACTTGACTTGGGTGCATATGTATTATAGTATTTAAACAAGATAAAATATCTCTCCCTAAAAGGGGAACTGGACTTTTAGGCATAATCAAAAATGAATGTGTAAAAAGAAAACCATCCCAATTACAGCCTAAGGGTTGTGAAAAATAGCAAATTACCTCCTCTCCAGTGACTCCTCTCACTGAGGTATGGTAACTAGAAGGAAGGCCAGGATTGAAAAGAAGGACCAAGAGACTTGCACCAGTATCCAGCAATAGGCTGGTTTCTTTTCCCTCTATGGTCATGATTACCCAGGGCTCCTCCATGGAGATAACAGTCCAACCAGAGGGAGAGGGCAAAGAGTGCCCTGGGGTCCTTCAGTCATGTTGGACCAACTGGTAGGATGGGTACGAACTTTGGTGCCTTGACCTCAGAGGACAGTCCACCCTCCAGTGGTCATCTTTGCAGTTAGGGCATGGTCCTAGGAGCTTCTCTTACCTTGAACTTTAATATGTAATTAATGATTAAAGATTTCACTATTATCTCATTGTCTCATTATTTAATTAAAAAATGTACCTAGCAAGTGTCAAGTACTAATACTGGTTCACTACTATGTCTTTGTACTTTAATAAATTTTGTGTGCTTCACCATTATTTTAAATTGACAAATGTTCTTTCATCTCAAAATACCCAGTAGTTAAAGGATATATTCTATGTAGTATTCATTTATATTACTTGAAGAGACTTAATGTTAATTTTTACCTTCTTTTTCTCCTTTTCTTTTCATTTGTTGTTGCACAGAGGAATAACCTTTGGGCCTTCACACTGAGGTACATTCCTAATCCATTTTCATATATTTCTTTTTTAAATTTTGAAATCGGTTCTCATTAAGTCATCACATTGTCCTACCTGGGCTCGAACTTGCAATCCTTGCACAGTTACAGGATCACAGGCATTCACTACTGTGCCTGGCTGTTTTTCATCATTCTTGAGCCACATAAGAGCCGACTTCTTCAACATTTTTTCCACCTATCCATCAACCTATGTATTAATGATTCTGAATTCTACGCTCATTATAGGGTACAAATCTTTGTTGAAAATCCTTTTCATCTATAAGTACTTACTCCATTTCAGGCAGATTTTAAACAAAGTCTCTTGGTGGAAATGTGCTTTAAAAGATTCTCATAGGTGATATTGGATATCTGAAAATATGGAGAGCTTTCAGTGAAACTAAGGTCTGATGTAGTAATATGAAGAAATATTGGGGTACTTGTTAACAGATATGTGCACACATACACGCAAATATACATGCACGCACAGCACACATACAAATGCTATACACTCAAAAACAAGTATTTCCTATGTTTACTTTTGATTTGCTGAATCAGAATTTCTCAGTGAGGGCCTGGCTATTTATGAAGAATTTTGTGTACTTTTCATTGGATTTCTCTAAATGGTGACACCTTACATAGCAATAGAACAATTGTAAAGCCAGAAAAATGACACTGGGTCATGACTATAGACATTGTTTTATTTCCGTCATTTGAAAATCTGCATTTATTTTTGTATGTTCACATATACACTTCCATAATTCTCCTATGCAGTTTTTAAATTTTGTACTTTTGATAAGCCGTTATAATCAGACAAGATGGATAAACAGTGATTTAATGTAATTATTCACAAACAGAATACAGAAGAATCAACTGGTGGCCTTTTCTTGAAAGTGCATTTCCCCAGCTTCTGATTTGGGAGGTCTGGAATTGGTCCTAGGCATTTGCATTTTATCAACTAGCTAGCTAGTTCTGGTGCTGCCATTTTATAAATGAAACTTTGAGAAATCCCAACTGCTGTGTTAAACAGGTGAAACTGGGCTTCTGCGGAAGGTCTTTCATGGAGAGAATCATGCTGCAATAGCTGTGGGAATGACTAGGAACAACTTTTTGTAATTACTTATATCAAGTGATGCAATTTGGTTTGTTATTTTGGGATTCAACATCTACATCTATAAGATGAAGTTATTGGATTATAATATCTTTTTGTCCTTTAAAACTAAAATCTTATGATCTCCCATTTGTATTTTTTGATTTTCTAATTTTGACAAAATTCTAATCTTTCTTCTTTCAGGTTATACTGTAAAGCTCAGACGTTAAATGGAGGTTGTCTTGATAGATAAAAAGGGTCAAATCCATTTCATAAGTCTAAGGACATCATTAATTGTATTCATGTTGCTGGTATATTATAATTCCCAGGAATGATGGTTCTGTAAATAGGAAAAAATATATTAATTAATCATAAGCCATTTTAAAATACAAAAATTCCAGTTAACAGAAATAAATTGTTAACAGGAATAAATTAAGTTTAGTACCTGTGAATTTCTAGATTTGGCTAATATTAAATTTTGATAGCTATTCTTTCCTCTTCAGCTGTGTAAATTCTTTAAAGAACACATCTTTCTTCCCATTTACTTTGTTACACTTTGGTCTAATTGTTATGAACCACATTTTGTAAACTCTCAAATAAAATCTCATTCAAGCTAGTCAAGCAATTTAGTGTGAGTTTGCTGAAAGCAGTTTTCTGTATAGATAGAATTAGACCAACAGCTGGAACCACTTCTACCACCCAGAAATATAATAGTTTATTTATTATTCCTTGTCTGTATTGTATCCATTCACAGCTGAAGTTGTTTGGCACAATTTAAGATACTCTAAAATGAAGACCAGTCTCTGTCTCCATAACTTTTGACTGAAACAATGATGAAAGAACACAGAATTCACACAAGGCAGTAAAATACCTGAGTCTCAAGTACTTGTGGAAATTTCAATCCCAATGAAAACAGGGATGGCAGCTGCCAGTCAGAACCTCAGGACTGAATTTCACATTCTCCCTGTTTGATGGCTTTGGCTTTTTTTAGTGTTCCTGACTCTAAATTTTATTCCTTAGGAAAATATTATGTCTTGATTTCTAGCCTGTTGATAGGGAAAAGTTGCTATAGGCATGCATGACAAAAGAGAGCTTAGTTCATTTCCAGTGGCTGGTAGCAGTCAGATGTTCTGGCACTTGAATACTTCTATCTAAAGTTATTTTTCTAGTGATGAAATTTCTTCAACAAGATTTCCCATCTCTAATCTTCATGCAGTGGAACACTTTATATGCTTGTTTTAGTATGCTTGTTTTACATACTATAAATTGAATGTATGAGGAGAGCCAAGTGAGGTAGGAATAAAGGTGACAGATAAAGAGCCAGAAAAAAATCATAGCTCCAGTGTGATCATTTATATGCAGCATTCCCCTGGATAAGACACTGGATCTCTTAATTCTAGTCACTGTTTTCTTAATTCCAGCCTTAAGAGTGATGTAAATATCTGCTATGCCCATTCCACTGGGTTATAAAATTACATACATAAAAATAATTTGAGAATGCAAATTTTAAAACCATTTTTGTCACCCGTATAATAAGAAGCAGGACTGGAAATTCCCCAGGTTGAAGAAAATAAAATAAAATTATGATTTCTCTTTCATTAGTGTATGTTTTTTAAATAGTATGACTCTGTTTTGAAGATGATGTTGAAAAAATCTAACTATAATGTCTGATGTGTTGAATCAAAAAGTTTAGGGAATTATATTTGAGAGGAAACCAGTTACTTATAATCTGTGCATAAACTTTACATTTTTATTTAAACTTTTAATTTTAAAATAGTCTTAGTTTTACAGAAAAATTGTGAAGTAAAGCCAGTGAATACTCTACTCCTAGGTTCTACTGTTCTTAACATTTTACCCTAGAATAGTATGTTTGTCAGAATTGATAGATCAACATTAATACATTTTTTATTTTTATTTTATTTTAATTTTTTAAATTTTATTTTAAAGAGAATAAAACCAAACAAAATGAAACAGAATAAAGTTAATCAAAACAAAACAGTGAAAGTGATACAGAACTTCAAAATAGGATAATAGGAAATCAACAATGGTTATCATAATGCCTCTGGTTATCTTCAAAATTGCTGCCCATACCATCAGACATTGTAAAATCAAACAAAACAGAGTACAATAAAACCCCTCAAAACAGAATATTGAATAAAACAAAACAATAAAATAGAATAAAACAAAACAATGAGAACAACATTGGATTTCAAAAACAAGACAGAAGAAAATTCCCCAGAGTAGCTGTATGGCATATTGTTATTCTCTAAATAGATGCTCATACTACTGACTTTAGGCCTGCAAAGTCAATCAAACAGTACAAGAATTTGGTTGTTTCTGCATGTCAGTTGCTATTAATGCAGGCTGTGTTCCTCTGTGTTCTTGTTTGGAGGATGGTGCTCTTGTCTCCCAGCCGGCATGCTGACTGGCTCACAGGAAGGGCAAATAGGCTTCTTGTTTCTCCTCCTGGTTCCCATATGGTTGCTTCTGGCTCATGGAAAGAGCAAACATTTTTTAAGATTAATACATTTTTATTAACTGATTTCTATAGATTTTCCCAATTTTCACCTGACATTCTTTTTCTTTTCCAAAATCTCATCCAGAATACTACAATACAGTCAGTTGGCAAGTCTCTTCAGATTTCCCCTGGTTCTAACAATTTTCCAGGCTTCTTTTATATTTGGTGACCTTGACAATTTTTATGAGTACTGGTCAGATATTTTATAGAGTGTCTATCATTTAGTATTTTGTCATTTTTTTCATATTTAGACTGGGTGGTGGTTTTCTGGAAGAAAGATCATGGAAATTATGTGTCATTATCATCATATCATATAAAAAGTACATGCTATAAACACAACTTATTATATTGCCATTGTTGTTTACAGCAAACTGAGGGAGAATTTGAAGGGTTTTCTACTCTATATTGCTCTTTACTGTAAGAATCTCATGTAATTTTTAGATGGAAAGCGCATAAAAACAGACTGCAACCTCTAGGAGTTTCTTACTTTCCTGTTAATTCCTCAGTCTCCAGGAAAAAAATCACCATCCAAGGGTCCTGCCAGATTATAGCTCTAGTGGCTTCTACTTTAGATTTGGAGATCTCAGGAGTAACTGCTTGGATTCTCTTCTTATTGTTGTTCCTTCTCCTCCTCCTTTTCTTCTTTCTCTTCCTCTTCTTCTTCTTTTTATTTTTCTCCTTTATTTTGTTTTTGCTTTTTTGAGATGACATCTCACTATGTAGTTCAAAATGGTCTTGATCTTGTGATAACTCTCCTGCCTCAGACTCATGAATGCTGAGATTACATGTGTGCTACCACACCAGGCTAGAATCATTTCTTACGCCATAATTTGGCATAGTGTTTTTCCTGGCTACCTCACATCTTTATAAGTCTAAGAAAGGGCATCAATCATTAGTTTGTCTTTGTTTTTAATTGTAATGAGTGGAATAACCACTTTCATGCTGTTTTCATGTCAAGGAGGAAACCAGAAGTCTGAAACTTTGGATTTTATATTGTATAATTCTTATAACTAGTTTTCTATAATAGGCATGTGTTAATCTTATTGTTCAATGTTTTAAATATATTGCTCATTTCTAGTTTATGGAGTAGTAAACAGGTTGAAATAAATCTTAAGCATTAAACTTGCAAAAGTTTTATAAAAGGACCATGTTATGGTTTATGTTCCTGTGGCCCTGTAAGTCTCATGGAATTGTGGGCATGGCTGAGTCTAGCATTTGTGATTGGTTTGCTGTCTGGTGCTGGGATTGGTGGTGTGAGTGCAGCACCTGTCCAGGGGTGGAGCCAACATACAGTGTAAGTGCAAGAAGAAGGCGTGTCTTCTTTCTCTTGCTGGTTCACACTTGCTATTTTGCGGCAGCCATGAATGGCTGCCCCCACTGCCATGCCACACTGCCTTGGAGCCAGCTGAGTATGGACTGAAACCTCTAAGAACTGTAAGAAATAAACCTTTCCTTCTTTAATTCTGGGCATCAGGTGCTTTGTCTCAATAAAGAGAAAAAAGTAACCAAGACAGACCAAGAATAGAAGTTGAATTTAAATTAACAGTTTTTTTGTGGAATTCTCTGATTTCCTCACAGACATTTACACATTAACAAAATTCCATATGTAGTGATACACAGATAAATAAATAAATACATACACAAGATAGCATATGGCTTTATTTTTTTATGTTTTTATTTTTTTGTACTGGGAATTGAACTCACAACCTCACACTTGCCAGGCAGGAGCTTAGGTCACTGAACTAAATCCCCAGCCCTATTTTTTGAGACAGGGTCTCACTATGCAGTTCAGGCTACACTTGAACTCACTTTGTAGCCCAGGCTGGTCTCGAACTCACAACGATCCTCCTGCCTCAGTCTCTTGAGTACTGGGATTAAAGGTGTGCACCACCACACCCAGTGCTGATAGCATAAGACTTTAGCACATAGACTTTGAAGGGAGAATCACTTATTCTCCCTTCAAAATCTAAATTCATCAAATTTGTCAGTTTAAAGCCCAATATAATAATACTGAATGCCTACCTCATTCTAGGGATGATATTAGATACTACCATCCTTTGAAAAGTACAAGTATCTCATGGCCTCATAGGCAGGGCTTTTTGATGATGATTGGATAAGGGGGTGGTGTAGGTCACTAACTGTTAGTAGCTACATCTGATTAGCTGCCTTGGAGCTGGCCAACTATGGACTAAAACAGCTAAAATAAGCCACTCATTCTTTAAGTTGCTTATGTTGGCTATATTTTTTTCAGCAATGAGTAAAGTGACTAAGACTATGCTATTATATACACAGTTTGAAATAATCAATTTGTCTCCTTTTAATATGGAGTAAGCAAGGCTAAAACTATAAACCAGAAAGAAACCAAATTACATATATAAAATAATAAGACTACAGAATTACCAAATTCCCCTAATGTCACCAGTAATTAAAAGTTAAGAATAATATGAGTTAAATCACATATGAATTTCAGAGTTTAAAGAACTCCCTGATAAGTTAGAACAAATAGAAAAATAAATAGAGCTTATTTTACAAAAACATAAACCCATTGAAGAAGGCTCTTATAAAACACAGCTAAGAAAGAAGTGAGAGAAATCTAAGAGACAATAAATTATTTTATTCTTACATAGCAAGAACAATGTACTTTATATTTTAAGTGTAGTTTTAATTTGAGGATTTGCATTTGCCATTGGTTTTATTAGAGAATGAGTTGTCCTATTAGTTTTACTCTTGATACCAAACTTAGCATTTTTTAAAGTAATTAAGTAATAGTGTCTTAAATTAGAAAGAAATTTATTTCCCATTCATTCTATGAAATAAATCAGTATTTAGTGAAATAATTTTAAAAGGCAAATTTATTTTTCATTACTGAATTATTCTCCTTTCAGTTCCCTTTATATTCACATTCTAGAGCTTGCTGTATTAAATTACATTGGAAATAGATTCTCCCATATAATGGAAAAAGAATGTTGTTAAACGTAGTTACACAGTGTGGTTTCATATGACCAAGCATTTTGATCTTTTCATTAGATTGCATAGTATGGTGTAACTTGTTTAGGGCTTTACATTTATGAAGTTTTTCATTGGGACCAAATCTCATGCCAACTATCAATTAGAGGGAGGGAAGTCCCATCTTGGTGATGATATGCCCCAGTATGTGACCCTCTTCTATTTTTTCAAACACTGGGTTCATCTAATTTCTGCATGTGAACTTTCCTACTCATATATTATAGAATATATGCTGTCCCTTTCCTAGTAATGAATTTAGTTGCCCCTGACTTCAATGTTCTTCTAATAATCTCTTAATAATCATGGCTAGCACTTTTAGACTATCTACTGCATGTAGGCATTCTACTCTCGTGAATATCCTTTATCCCTCACATGAACTTTAATGTTTGATTTTTTTTTTTTTTGGTGATAAGAACTGAGCTAAGGACTGTGCTTGCCAGGCAGGTGCTGCGCTGCTGAGCTATATCCTTGGCTCTATGCAAACTGTAATGAATGCTCCATGCAATGTCCGAATAGCATCTAATCTCCACTTTACAAATAAGGAAATGGAAATTCCAGGAAACTAAGAAAGTTTCCAGAAATCTGAAGCACCAAATGGCAGAGTCTATGTACTGCTGACTGCAGTCCTCATACTTCACTAGCACAATGTGCATGACATCTTGTGTCCTGTATCTTGTCCCCAACTTGAGTGTGGATCCTTCCTTTTGAAGTCCATACTTCCCCATGGGACATCTTCCAGCTTCCCTTTCTTCCCATTTCTTATGGCAGCATGCTTACCAAACTTCCCTGGACCTGAGTGAGAACCAGTGAGGCTGGGGGAGACTGCTGACCTCTTACATAAAGTCATTCTTCACTACAGCCTGACACTTATAGGAAGCTTGCTAGAAGAGTAACAGTCTCTGCACAAAGACATCTTGCTGTCATTTAAAGTCAGACAGTCCATTCATGCTGCTTGTTATCACAAGACTATTGAATTACTACGATATAGTCATAGACAATCCAGGAATTCCAACCATTTCTGGGGTTCCAAACTTGATATTTGTGAAAGGTGACCAATTTTATATCTCATCCTGAATATCATTTATCTTTAGTAAAAGATCTTCAGGGTCAGTTCTTTGGCCTACCCAAGGTCAATGTCCTCTCTTCTTCCCACAGTCAGAACCAGGAACATCACCCTAAATCATTTTTTACTGGGCACTGCATATGTTGCATCTTGACTGAGAAATGATGTCTCAGAAGCAGAAGGAGACTTTGATTGAGGCTTGTTGGGAGAAAAGAGAGGCAAATAATTAGTTTGACCCTGAGGGGGCCCCTGAAAGTTCATTGTGTGGCATGTGGGCAAAAGTCAGCAGGTCATTAGTTATGATCTGAATTAGAGTAAATCACAGCTGCGAGAGCCATATTGACCACATCTTACCAGTTGATTATTTCCCTAAGGGTAGGTCCGATCACACTCTTGACTTTAGGATTCATTTTTAACTCATATTCTTCTGGACAGTCATGCTTAAGAATTTATATTAAGAGGTTATATGCCATTGATGAAATATTTTTACTTTGTGTATAATTTCTAACATACTTTTCTACTATACTTTCAGATGTTAATTAGTTTGGTCAGATGAACATAAGGAAAAAGAAAGAAATAGAGGTAACTGAATCTTAAAGCTTTAATAGACAAATTACTTTTTTTAACTGGTGCAGTAGGTCTGAGATTTCTATTTTCTTGGCAATTTTTATCATTGATGCTTATGTTCCATACACTAATAAAACTAATAAACATAATCACTATCAGCCTGAAAAACCAGTTACAGTGTATTAGCTAATAGTATAAGACAAGTGTCAGCATAAAGCTGAATATCTAATTACAGAAAAGAACTCATTTTTAAGAGTTAGCTCAATCTTTGTATGGACTTACTAGGATTTGTGTAGCCTGTAAAGGACCTCCTCGTGTCCTCTCTTGTGGAGTATATTCTGTACTCCTAACTCCAGCAATAATACATTTTAACTGCTTTCATATTTTAGTCTCAAACAGACTTTTGAGAATAGAGTTTTATTGTAGTACATTGTAGAATTTGCCATATGGATTTTCTTCATTTGTTAACTTTTTTTTATTTTTATTTTTATTTTTTGGTAAGAGAGATCAAACTCACAACCTTGCACCTGCCAGGCAGGCACTTATGCCACTGAGCTAAATCCCTGGCCCTATTTTTTGAGACAGGGTCTCACTATGCAGTTCAGGCTGGCCTTGAACTCACTTTGTAGCCCAGGCTAATCTTGAACTCACAGTGATCCTCCTGGCTCAGCCTACTGAGTGCTGGGATTAAAGGCAAGTGTCACCATCCCCGATTTATTTGTTAACTTTTTGGTTTTGTTTTAAAGAAAAAATGATATTGCACCCTACATTGTGATGCCATCTTTCCCAATTAATATAATTCTTTTATCATCTTTTTCTTTCTTTTAAAAAAAAACACACTGATTCAGTATCATGATCAGACTATTACATTTAGTGATCAACAGCATGGGTGCAAAATGAAAAGTCTGCATTAAAACTCTTTGTTGGAATGCTTGACACTTTCCGCAGAACAGAAACTAAAATAACCTGTTATACAGTTAGTCACAAATACAGTCCTTGAGTTTTTTGCCCATGCACATGAGTATTGTCTAAAACATGTCTTCCTTATAGCAGCTTGGCTCTGTCACCATTGTGCCTGGCTGAGTTCACAAATCTGTTGTAATCTGTAGCTTCCCTGTCACTTTCTCCAGCTCTCCTCTTCTGCTAAGCTTTGTTTCCTGGAAGTATTTAAAACCTTCTGCCACTGCCATAGCTACTGCTGCTGCTAGAACCACCATAGCAGGTAATGATGGAAGCAGTTATGCAGGTGGTGGAAGCTGCAATGAATCTAGCAATTACAACAATCAATCTTCAAATTTTGGACCCATGAAGGGAAGAAACCTTGGAGGCAGAAGCTCTGGGCCCTATGGTGGTGGAGGCCAGTGCTTTACCAAACCATGAAATCAAAGTGGTTATCATCTTTTTCTAGTGTTATTTGTTACATAATTTAATAACATAAAATTGGTTACTTTTTTATGACTTCATACATTGATAATGAAATATCAATGACAGTCAATTATTAAAATGTAGCAAAATATTTTTATAAAAATGAGTTCCTGTCTTACAAATATACCACCAAGTCATAAAGATGTAGTTACAATTTCTAATCAATGAGCAAGTCATTTTTAAAGACCTGTTATGTGAAAATCACTGGGAGAGACAAAAATATGCATGATTTTAGGAAGTATGTTGTAGATAAGGAGGACAAACACAAAATGAAAATGTCACATTCTAAGAGATAGATAACAGATTAGTGTGACAGTAAAGAAGCGTATGTATATGATTAACAGCAAACTGAACTATATAGATCATATGATCACTTCTTGGAAATGAAAACAGGTGAGGAGTATTTGCTAATTAAGAATTTGACCTACCTTAGAGAAGTCTGTAGGAAAGGTCAAAGCAAAAATAGAAGACATTATTGACTTGAGACATGGCACAAAACCAGTTTCAGAGACATTTGCATTTTTTCTAATATTTATTAACAGATATTCTTTAAGACTGTGTTCGTTTTGCAGTTTAAAACTGTGTCTGTATTAATTATAAAACTCTAAGTATATTAGAAAATTACAGTCTAAGGGAGGAATAATCATATATATTTCACTATGCTTATGGCTACTGCATTTATTGATGAGTGCGTTTTAGGTTGATAGTAAATATTTTATTACCCTTAGATTTTTACTAAGAAAATGTACAGGTAAGTCAATTCTACTTCTCAAGGGTATATTGCAATCTTTCACCAGGATGAGCAAATATTAGATTTTAGGAGAGTTACTCAACCCATTATTGCCTTGTCTTTTTTTTTCCCATGAAATTAATTTTGGCATCTATGTTTATTCTTAACATTTAATTTGAAAAACTTCTTGTGCATAGAAAATTTACAGGGATCATAAAATAAGTACCCACTAATTTGTCCAAAATTTGCCAGTTTTAAAATTTCTGAAATATTTTATTGTATGCAATTTGTGGCTTTCTGTTCAAACACAAGCACACATGCACTCTGAGGCATTCTACTTAACTCCTAAATACTTCAGATGTAACAGGTAAGAACAAGAATGTACTGTTATAACACCACAATACAAGTATCCAATTCAGAAAATTAACATTCTTTCAATACTTATGTAATGCACAGTCTACAATAAAATTGCCTCATTTGTCTTAATATGTTTTGCAATTGTCCTAATTTTTATTGAAGTATAATTATATATATAAGTTGCAAAGATCTAAGTGTATGTACAGTTTAATGTTTTGATAAAGGTATATACTTATTAAGAAAACACCCCAATTAAAACACAAAATATTTGTTATCCAAAATGTTCCATCACATACTGTTCTAATCAATTCATTTTCCCCTGACCCCGCTCTAGAGGAAACTACTCCTAGAGTTTTTGTTCTTATTGATTAGTTTTGCCTCTTCATGAATTACATATACATGGAATCATACAGTAGTTACTCTTCCATGTTTAGCTTTTTTCTCTCTCGTTTAGGAGCCAGTATATGTGTTAGTTTTATTGCAACGCAGCTAGGCTCAGTAGAGCAGTCTGTAGATTCTTCTGTTCTACAACAGCAGGGCTTAATATTTGTGACCAGATTACATGATGCACTTTTATGGTTTCTCATTGCTGTTTGACTTGCTGCAGATCAGAGCAGGCAGATATAACTCCACAGCATTGTGAAAAGCAAAGCTGTCAAAACACTTGCTTATTGTTATTATTGCGAGTACATACCATGTGAAAACAAGAAAAGTAAGTTTTTAATGTTGTGTTTTAACTATTAGAGGAGTATGAGTTATTTTGTTAACAAATGAGATAACAAAGCACTGTGTTTATTATGTAGAGGCATGGTAGTTACTCTGAAATAACACAATGTTGACAAATTAAACATTTCACTAAGAACTCATAATATTTCCAATCACAGAAAAAACTCCAGAAGAATTAGCAATCTTAAAATAGCTATTTCATCAGACTAAAATTTATTTTAAAAATAATTAAAATGAGGCTCAAATCACAGTAATTTCTTTGTAGCTCATGTGTTAGCCAACAAGGAAAAACTGTTTATGAGCACTGATTTAATTAAATTGTTTTTAATTACAACAGATGAAGAAATGTGTCCTGAGAAAATAAACTTGATTAAGATTATTAGTCTTTTAGTGAGAACAGTTGCTTTAAGAGTTGGACATTGAGGGTAACAGATGGAGTAAACATGCTTACCATATTCTTACTAAACACAGCTAAAAAAATCCCTGAATATTACATGTAAAACAAACAAACATACAAAGAATCTAAAAGGTGGAAAGGAGAAGGTAGGCTGGATAGGAAGCCTAGGATTCAAGGGATGATAGAGAAGTGCATGCTCTGAATTTTTACTCCAATTTATGCATCTTATTTTGCAGACTGAAGAAGCCAGAAATCCAATATTAACAAAAGGTACAGACAGAAATAAAATTCTTAAAATAAATCTGCTTTCTACAGCTAAAGGACGAGGCAAGTGGCTACCTCACAAAACAGAGAGCTGTGATATAGTAACACTCAAATCTAGCCAACCACCATAGAAAAAAACTGTGGGCAAACTTTATCCCCAAGAGCAAAGATAGAGTAAGTAGTGTGGATATCCACACTCAGGAGGCTGCAGCAAGGGGCACCAGCTCCTTGTCGTGATTGTCAAAGGTTAAATGGGTAAGGACTTTCTGGGTGGTAGTGAGGGCCCTTCTATTCGTGGAGTCGGTGAATATGAGGAACTCAGCTCATTTTTACCACAACTTGGAGGTAATGAGGTCAACTCTTACAGTGAGAGTAAACAACAAATGGGAAGACTGAATATCTACTTTTTCCCAACAGGAACAAAGAGCACTGCCCTTTGAGCTGTCCAAAGGGTCCTCATGGGGAACAGGACTTCGAGCTCCACTTGATAATAACAAGGCTGCTCTCTCTATCCCTGCCCCTAGCCTTGCTCATACCCAAGATTCACAAAAGACCCGGTGTCTCCTGGCATGTCAAAAGGGACAGAGGATACTTTAAGTGACTTTACACACACCCATTTAACAATTAAGAAGAAATGGACTTATTCCTTTGAAAATTAGGAACTACCGCACTTCACTCAAAATAAGTAGATGATTTGAACAGCCCAGTAACTATTAAGGAAATTAAATTCATAGCCACTCATGCATTTTCTCTATATATACACATGCATTTATATAAACAAACACAGACATATGTATACACACATATATTAATAGCACCAAAGAAAAACCCAAGGAGAAAATCACATAAGCATAGCAAAATGATTTCTGATAAAGATGTGAAAGCAACTGAATGGAGAATGAATATTCATTTCAAAATGGTGTCTAGAAATTAGATAATCATAGCAAAATACTTAATTTTGACACTTCATTTTATATAAATATTAAGTGAAAAAATATAAATTTATATGCAAAATATTAAAATATAGAAAATTTAACTGGTAATAACGAAGAAAATCTTTGAGATCTAGTGTATAGTGAAGAGTTGTTGGACATGATACCAAAGTACAGTTCATAAAAGGATAAAATTAGTAAACTGTATGTGATCAAAATTAAGTTTTTACTATATTAAAGAGTTCACAAAGAGGATAAAAAGATAATTTACACACTGGCCAAGTATATTTGAACACCACATATCTGAAAATGTTCCCAAAAATCAACAGTAAAAGTCAAACAATTCAATCAGAAAAAAGCACAACCTAAAGATGTGAAGCGATATATCACTGAAGCGGATATATTAATGACAAGAAACACAAAAAATGTTCGACATCAATAGTCATGAGGAAACTGTAAATTCAGAATGCAATAAAATGTCATAAACTTACCAGAAGAGTCAAGATAAAAATGATACCAATACCAAATTTTGCCTAGGATGTAACAAAACTCAATCTTTCATGTATTGCTGCTTAAGTATGTAAATACACCTACTCTGGGACATATTTTGGAAGTTTCTTTAAAAACTAAGTATACACTCACTGTATGACTCAGAAAACAAATTCCTATGCATTTATCAGAGAGAGATGAAAACTAAAGTCTATGCAAAACTTATATACAATTGTTCGTAATAACTTTATTTGTAATAGTCTCAAATAGGAAATGGCTAAAATGGCCAAAAAGTTTTTTTAATAGTTAAACTGTGAATCTTCTGCACTAAAAATGAAAAGCTTGGTACTCTCAACAATTTGAATTACCTCAAAGGCCTTATGCAGTGTTGAAAGAAAAAAAATCTCAAAATGTTGCATGCTGCATGATCCATTTATATAACTTTTTAAAAAATACAAAATTATAGATATATTAAAAATGAATGAATGTCAGGAGTTAGAGATGAGAGTAGTGATAGCAGGGTGACTTTTAAGTGATGGAATGTGAAAAGTCTTGTTGCTGACAGAATAGGTTTGTAGCTTGATTGTGTGGTGGTAGTTACACAAATTTACCATGTAATAAAATAGTAAAGAACAAGTTATTATTTATTCCAGAGTTCAATATAGAGTATGTGTAATTAAAGAATTAGTCTCTATGAAGTCCACATGAAACAACTGCAAGTAAAAATATTCTCCAATATAAAAATATTTGAGAAAACTGATTTAGTACAACATGAAATATAATCTGTGGAGACGTGTTGCATTCAATGATCATAAAAAATATGTGTGGGGCAGAAAAGTTTTATGTGAAAAATTTGCAAGGCTTTATTAATGAGAGGTATTTATTGTACAACTCACCAGATGGTAATTTCTGGGAAATATTTGAGCATTTCCAATAGATTTGTAGGAAAGAGACCAATAACATCAATCAAGGAAGATGGCTCACAAAAAAGCACTCTATTTTTCTAATCAGAGAACCCATGTTTAACCAGTGTGCAAACTGAGTTTTAAAAAATCTATTGTACTATTTCTTTTTAAATTTCATCAAAAATTTTTGGTAGAATTTAATTTTCTTTCTTTCAACTTAGATCTTGGTTATCAAAACCTATTTACTCTGTCTGGTTCTTGCTGTGGGTGATTATTGAATATAAAAGGGTATTGAATTTTGAACATTAATTTTATACTCTGAAAACAATGAATAATTTCAGATATATCATGATGTTATGCAGTATGTATCCTGTTTTTCTTTTGCAATCTTATTTCTTTTTTATAATAATTAGATGCAATTAATAAAGGTCAAGTGATTTTCTCTTGTCTAATTTCATTTAACTAGTACTGCTAGTTCAGTAGTAAATAGCGTTGACATAGTGGACACCCTTATTTTGCTCCTGACTTGATGAGAATGCCTGTAGCGTTTTCCCATTGAGAAGAGTACCGAATTGATTCAGCTATAATATTCCTTAGTGTATACCCTAAGGAACGCTCTGCTTTGGATACCTGTATAACCTTGTTTATCACAACACATTTCAGAATACCAAGATCTAGAACCTACATAGGTACTTATCAGTGGATAAATGGATTAAAAAAATGTAAGATACACACAGACACACACACACACAGACACACACACACACACACACACACAATGGAGTATTCACCAAAAAGAAAACAACATTATATCTTTTTTTTTTTTTGCGGCACCAGGGATTGAACTCACAACCTTGCGCCTGCCAGGGCAAGCGCTTAAGGCCCTGAGCCAAACTCCCGGCCCTGGTTTTTTCGAGGCAGGGTCGCACTATGTAGCTCAGGTCGGCCTTGTGCTCGCGTTGTAGCCCAAGCCAGCCTCGAACCCACAACGCTCCGCCTACCTCAGCCTCCCGAGTGCTGGGATTAAAGGCGTGCGCCACCACGCCCGGCTAACATTATATCATTTTTAAACACACAAAGTTAAATATCACATGGCTTCACTTATGTATGAAGTATAGAAGAAAAGATAGATAACAAGAACAAAGAGAGAGAAAAATAAGATATTATAATTCAGCGCGGACAATGTATCCAAAAGTGTACTTTAACTCAATATAATTGTCCTACATCTATTCTGTGTTCTTTGGCCTATTAGTCTGGTTTTCAGTCTGTATATATGATAATTAACTTTATTAGGTCTTACAAGGTAAATAAATGAAACTGATTCTGGAAAAATGAAAAGGAGTAGAGGGAAAGGAAAAATGAATTGAAATGTGTTATATACAATACCAATTTTCTAAAGTGAGCATAATCACTACATACTGCAAACATGTACTAATAAAAGTACAAAAAAAAAAAAAAAAAAAAAAAAAAAAAAAAAAAAAAAAAAAAAAAAAAAAAAAAAAAAAAAAAAAAAAAAAAAAAAAAAAAAAAAAAAAAAAAAAAAAAAAAAAAAAAAAAAAAAAAAAAAAAAAAAAAAAAAAAAAAAAAAAAAAAAAAAAAAAAAAAAAAAAAAAA